>PVJN01010192.1:0-58059 GCA_004026805.1 Lasiurus borealis
TTCCCAGTCAGACTGATGCCAATTAAGCCTCAAGTGACAATGTTGTGGGGTTAGAAATTCTGGGTCTGATCATTAGTCTGAGTACCTTGACCATTATTTGGCCGATACTTTCTGCCAAACACGGACACCATTACCTCTTCAAGGTCGCTATTCTGACTCTTCTCCCCTCTTTCTCTCAGTGAACACAGAGTAAAGACAGACTAGTGTTTCATCATGGTTCTTGGCTGTCAGCCTTGGCATTTCCTATGCTGCTCTATTTTATCATGATCATGCAAGTGCTCAAAAAAGCACACTTCAAAAACTCTCACCTATTTCTGATAAGAAAATCTTAGGCAGATTCAATCCTTTCGCTTTCAAATTTTCAAATGTGTGTTTGAAGACAACAAATATTCACATTCTTTAAAATATAGAATATAGAACAAAATATAGAATTTCATGGATATTCTTGTACTTGCTATATTATATACACTACTAGAGGCCTGTTGCACAAAGATTCATGCAATAGGCCTTCCTTCACCTGGCTGCCGGCTCTTGTTTTCCTCCAGCACCTGGGATGCAGGCCTTTGCTCTGGCTCTGCCTTCCACCTTCACTCCAACTGGAGTCTTTACTCTGGCCAGAGTCTGCAGTCTTATCACTGACTCCAGCCAGAATCTGCAATCTTCACTTCACTCTGGCCAGAGTCTTCACTTTAATTTGGCCAGAGCATCACTCCTGTAGCTCCCTCCATTCCCTCAACTTCTCCTCATAGCAGGCATTCTTCCCCACCTGGCTGCTCCACTCCTGGAGCAGCTTGTGGGTGGGGGGGGGCACTATCTTTGTCCTGCTTATTTGCATATTCCTGACTGATTGGCTGATGTGTGTCACAGAAGTATGGCCAATTTACATATTTCTCTTTTATTAGTGTAGATGATTATCTCTATCACAAAGGTTTTTGCATCTGTTCTGAATATTCTCTGTTTGTCCACCTTGTGATGAATTCAGCCCCATGATGCTGAATTCTGTGGATTTCATCATCAGTTACCTGGCTGTCTGGTAGGACACCCGTGTGGAAGACTAGAGGTTGAATATTTGTGCCCCAATCCTTATAAGGCATAAGGTAGACCAAGGTGGATTCCTCTAGTGTGTAAGTTCCTTTCTTACAAAACAGCTATGAGTAGGTCATGAAAACCATGCTGTCCCTTCTCCCTTTATGGATTTTGCTAGTCCCTTCTTGGCTTCCTTAGTCCTACATATCCTTTTGTAAATTGGTAGTAGTATCATTAAATCCTCCTTATTTATTTTTACTTTTTTGTATGTGACAGTTGGTTTTTCATAGGACTCTGACTGATAGTCTCCATGAACCAAGTTTAACTGAGCAGTGTTACAGCCAGTGCTCAGCCCATATTTTAGAAATAATTGGTCCCTGAACAGAAAGGGAAGTAGGAACTGGTAGACATAGTTTACAACCCTTTTGTCAATATTTTAAAACACAATTTCTTATTAAAATAGTCATATATAAAGTACTAAAATTTAATAGCACATTTTATGTACTTTAATGTTTAAAGCAATTCTATGAAAGAACATTTAAGATAAGGGGAATAAAAAGAATGAGTGGTATTTTTCCTTTCTTACTCAGAGTTTTAAAAATCTTCAAGTTGGAGAAATGCACTGCTCAAAATGCATTATTGGGGAGTCTAATAATTTTAGATTTTCCCTTCCCTATAGCTGCCTTAGAAGCCACATCATTAAATCATATTGCACAAAGGACTTCTAAATAATCAGGCAAGCAATTATGGGAAGCTTTCAGAGAAGATATCCTAGCCTTTGCTTGGATAATATGCCAAGAGGATTTCTTTCTTGAATAGGGCAACAATCACCTAGAGAATTTTTTCCTACAATCCAGTCCAAATTTTCAGCTTTAGAGATATTTCTGTTTTCGCTTTGTCAAACAACTTATAACACAAAACAATAACATTTGCTTTAGTAATTATGCATTAGCAAACTTTTCTACTTTTCTTGAAAGGTATTCTGTTAGACTGTCTAAGCCATGACATTCCATGATTTTGTCTTAGCAAAGGTTACCTAATGGCTCTTTTCCAAGACTGGTTTTCCCCTCTACCTGAGCATACCATGGGCCCACAGCTATGTTCTTGTGATCAGTTAAGGTCATTGAGCAGGATCTGAGATCAGTGAAATGATGGGTGTCATTTTTAAACACTATCTAAGAAAACCTCAAACCATGCAATCCCCATTCTCTTTAATTTTTCTGGTTAAATCATATGAAGGTAATCAACAGATTGACCACGGAAATCATGTGTACGAGACAGTTCAGAGATCATAGGCATGAGCTGTAGAATAATACCTGTAACAAAGCCCCTCCCTGCCTGCCTGAAATGGCCATTTATTGTAACTGAGCAGGAAATACATTTCTGTTTTATTTGCATCAATATAAATGTGGGGTCTATTTGTTACAAAGGTTAGTCTATACTAACAAAAGCAATGTGACCAAGTTAATTCTCATTGACGGTTTAAAGTGGTTTTGTCATTTGTGAAATCAATTTCCTTGAACCTATATTTTTCTCAAAATGCTACACATTTCTTTCTTTTCACATGAATGGTTTAAAAAATAAGTCTTTTACAAATACATTCAAAAACCACTTAAAGAGAGTGCAATAAGATCCATGCATTTTTCGAGGCTCTCAGGATGAGCAAAAACAGATATATCTCTTGTTTCACAAACCTTGCTGACTGGTGAAGAAGACAGACATTAACCAAATAATAACAGAAAATAAATGAATACTCACAAATGGAAGATAACTATTTTGAAACAAAGAGTAATATGAAACATCTGCCCTGGTATGAAGGAGGGACAATTATTTGATAAAGTGAATGTTTCCAATTATCAAAGATGACTCAAAGACTCAGTTTAGGTATACTCAGAAAGCTCAAGGTTACATTATTTGCTTAATCTTGACATTTAGTCATGACAATCCAATCAGAAAGAAAAGACTATCTATTTTGTGCTTTAAGATTTTCCTGTTATTTTTCTTGATTCTTTATGATCAACTACATGCAAACCAATGCTTTTTTTTCCAAAATAAAAATGTCACAACATGTCCTCTAAAAATAACATAATAAATGTTCATCTCCCCAATAAGACATTTGCATGTTGTGTTCTCTACACAGCAGACTAATTCATCTCTGGTAGATGTGTCAGGACAATAATGACATTTTCCTCAGTTGTTATTTGACTTCTGCCAACAACATGCAATTCCAAAGAAGTACAGACTTGTTCTTAATTTTCTTAGTTGTCACCAGGTTTGTACTTTATTTTCTCTCCTTTTTGGTATATGAGGAATTTATCAGACCATCCTATTTGATCCATCCAATATGCTCAATTATGTGTCTTTCCCCATCTCAAAATTGATGGACTATTACAATTAAAATCCTCTAATCCTTTGAGACAGCATGGAGAGACCTGGAGAGGTTATTAATGAAGTAAGCCAATCAGAGAAAGACAATTATCACATGATCTCACTTATAAGTGGAACCTAATGAACAAAATAGATCCAGAAACTGGTAAACAAAATAGATCCAGAAACATTGAAGAATGTAACAGACTGATGCATTTCAGAGAGAAAGTGTAGGGGAAGAGATTAAATAACTTACATGCATATATGCATACACAGCCATAGACAAACAATAGTGCCAGGAAAGCCTGGGGATGGGTAGGAGCAATTAGAGGGAGTCAATGGGGCATATAAGGGGAGACATCTGTAATACTTTCAACAATAAAGATAATTTAAGAAAAAAAATGTTCATCCATAGATCAAATAATAAAAAATTAGTGTGTCTGATTTAATATGCAGTACGCAACAAAATGCCTAATTCAACATGTACTGAAATCATCTCCTGCTATATTGATACAGAGTCACTATGGTAACACTTACAGAAACCAACTGCTTTAGCATCAAGAGAAACATTCCAAAGGCAAGAAAATATTGTGGCTCAACCTTCTATCCCAACCGGAGTGGCAGTGTTTGATTATATGTATTCTCAGGGAGTTGTGTAATCCAGGTTGAACAACCAGGGAGTGTTTCAGTTTACGCACCATGACAAGAGAAATATTGACTACATGAGTTTTCTCTGTAATAGAACGACCCTGCTGTGTGTAATCACACATTTCAATCACTGAGGTATTAGCTAATCAGATCAAGCCAGTTTAGTTTTATTAATGGAGCCTAATCAGACTAATACAGAAAATATTTTTATGCAAAATGATTCACCAAATAATAGCTCTACAATTTATTTTTTCTAATTTCTGGTAGGAGTTGGAAATTTGATCTCCAGAAGTGGCTTCTATACATTGAAAGGCTAACGTTTAACATCCATGGCTTTAAGATGCATGAAGGGAAGCCCATGAGAAAATAATTACAAAAAAAAGCCAGTGCATACATTCCATGTTGAAGAAAATTCCCCAGCTCCTCATACTTGCAAACTGTCCCAAACCCATTTTTTCTTTTTAAGCTTCTTTCCAGTTTGATCTTCATCCTAACTCATCAATTTTGGCTTTGTCTATTGTCAGTCATCACATTGTTCTCACCTGGATAACTACTACTGATTATGATTATTCTCCCAAAGACGGTCCTGCCATTCTAATGGCCTTTATAACACCACTAGTGTCCCGGGGCACAGATTCAAGCACATTGAAAGGAAATTAATTAGAAAAAAATATTTTAATATTGCTATTTGCCCTTTCTCTGTAAGTGTCAACCAAATTCACAATCAACAATGACAGATGAAAACACAATTATGTGATTGGCACCAGTGAGAGCTTTGTAATTATCATGCATGTGCAAGTCAACTGAGCTATTTATACACACACACACACACACACACACACACTGGAGACATGGTACATGAACATTCATCCCTCAGACCGGCCTGCACCCTCTAGCAGATCAAGTGTTCTTGGGAGATAACCCTCTGCTGAAGGTGACTCACAGGCAGATTGGGGATGGTGTCAGCAGGCAAGCAGTCAGCCCCGCCCCCCCCATCACCCCACCACTACCGCCAGTGGCCTCCCTCTTTGGAGGTGACCAGCGGGCCAATCAGGGACTGGTGCTAGTCAACAAGTAACCAACCTCACTTCCCCATTGCCCTGCTGCCACCAGTGGCCTCCCTCTGTGGGAGGCAATCCACGGGCCAAATGAGGGATAGTGCTGGCCAGTGAGTGGCCGGCCCTGTCACCTGATCACCCCTCTGCCACCACCAGTTGCCACTGCCCCACAATCACTGTCCCCTCCCTCAGCCTGCTGACACCCACCTTGATTGGCCTGGCATTGCCCAGTTGCTGGATCCACCCCCCACTGACTGGTCATTCTGCCTTTCAATCAATTTACATATTAGGCTTTTATTATATAGAATATAGAATAAACTTGTTTAATTAGACCTGCTTTCTGATTTAGCTAAACTTTTTCCAGCCCAGTGAAGCACCCCAACTTCTCTTTCAGGTAATTGTTAGCAACACAGCAGTAAATATCGACATGAAACAGGTTATTATTTCATAGATCATGAGGGGGAACAAAGGATAAAATATTTAATTGCAGCAGTGTTTTGACTATATTCTGTGCAGTGAGAAAACCTGAAGTCATTTTCAAGGTCCAGCATTTCTTACTTCTTTTCAGTCAGATCAAGTTTCTAAACTTTCTAAATCTCCGTTTTCCAGTGAATGAAAAGAAAACAGGATTCTACTGAGTCTCCTATCTACCTACTCCAGGACTTATGTGAGAATCAAATGAGATGAGAAACGGGAAAATGCTTCACATGTATTTGGTTAAAGTGTGAAATGTTTGCACCTGGCTATAAAGCAAGTCCTGTTCCTGGGCTGAAGAAACTCCAAGAAGGCAAGTCACTATGGAGAGGTAGCCCGGGTATTACTATGTGACGTCATTACTTGTACCCACAGCAGCCATTTCCAGGCTGGGCTGGGCTGTAGGCATTTTACACCATGGAGTCTTGGCAGCTTTGGCTGTAATTTGGTGGGGTGTGGTTCTGGAGTGGTGGCAGGTCCTATGTCCCATTTGGGGGAAGCTGAGTGTTGGTTTGCTGGCAACAGATCTGAGGTGCCATTTATTTTTAAATGGTCAGTGCGCTTCATGACAGCTCCTGCATTGAGCGTCTTCCCCCTGGTGGTCAGTGCATGTCATGGCTATCAGTCATATGGACACTTAGCATTATATATAGAGAGAGAGACTGAGTTCTTTTTATTTTGACTATAGATCCAGTTGCTGGTGGTTAGGCATCAAAACACTATGAAAAAATGTTTTAAGTAATGATGAAGCGGAAAATCAATATACATGTTTAATGGTACAATATTTTTATTTATTTTCAGGAGAGATGTTTAGGCAAATCTAACAGTTGATGGAAATATGTCATTTCTGCCTGGGATGATAAAAGAGTGACTTAGGTTCCCTCACCAACTAAAGAAAAGCTTGTTCTGTTTTGGTTTGGATGTGTAATATCTATGTTGTGCATATGTGCACATTACATACACACAGACACTCACACAGAAATTAACACTCACATAGAAATTAACAGTGGAAACTTTACATTCATAAATTAACTATATTTTGTTTCCTTTACACGTTCCCAACAAAAGGATTTCAATGTATTCCTTAGACTGTACTGGGGGAATCAATTTAGTCCAAACATTAAAATAAATACTACTTTGTAAACGTATTTTAAGTGAGGTTTAAGGGCAACTATGAGAGCGCTTGATTTACTCAGGCACTGCTCTCACTCAATATAAATATGGCCCTTGGCTGTGTGCATTTCATAGATCATTTGCACTACTCAGTAACATCTGAAGCATATTAATCAGGCTGAAATAAGAGACAGGCTAAAGAAATTCAATATAAACATGTAGCAGAGTGAACTCTCCGACCTCTCTTTATTGAACAGTTAAATCTATTACTTAGAATTGGGCAACAACAACACAGGAAGGATTTGCTGCGGGGTTATCAGATTTCATAACAATCAGTGACAAGGATGGGACCATGTTGTGAATGTGAGAGCTAACTTTAAATTAAAATGAAATGCCCTAGATTAGGCATTGAATAATGCAGCCAATTATATTATTAATTTTAATTAAATTCTTTGCTGCCTTATATTCTTTGATCTGAGCTAAGTAATTAAGCCCATTTTACTTTCTAATCAGATTATAGTACATGAACTGCTAATTCCACTGTATAAGAGAATGTATAAGCCCTACATATGTACTGCTTTTTTTGTGTGGTTACCCTGCTTATAGAATGGTGCTCTGGATGTAAGAACACATTTTAAAATTTATTTGATGATAGCAATAGTTTGGATATTTCCGGGGAGATTGTAAAACATGATTCCTTATGTTAATGTCCTATGCCCTAATGAGTCCATAATTTGGAAAGCAGAGCCTCTTGGTCCACCAGTGTGGCTCAGTGGTTGAGCTTCATCCTCTGAACTAGAAAGTCATGGTTCGGTCCTCAGTCTGGACACATGCCTGCGTAGATCCTCACTGGGGTGCGTGGAAGAGGCAGACAATCAATAATTCTCTCTCATCATTGATGTTTATATCTCTGTCTCCCTCTCCCTTTCTCCCTGAAATCAATAAAACTATATTTTAAAAAAGAAAGTAGAGGCTTTTGGAATCCAGACGGTAGAAATTTTCTAGTGAAAAAAAAAAATCGGATGATGCCAGTAAGTATATAAAGAGGAAGTTTAGGGGGCCAGAAGACAAAATGTAGCCCACTTAAAGAGGGAGATGTCCCTATGCCCAGACAAGGGTCAACTCTAAATGGTTATGTTTGTTTATGAGTCACACATATGATTTGATGGTGCAGCTTGAACCAATTGACTATTGAAACTTTGAATGTTATGTTGAAGATGACTTTTTTTTTTAAATAAGATATTCAAGGACATTTTTATTTATTTACTTACTTATTTATTACGGAGAGGAAGGGAGAGGAATAGAGAGTTAGAAACATCGATGAGAGACGGACATTGATCAGCCACCTCCTGCACGCCCCCTATTGGGGATGTGCCCGCAACCAAGATACATGCCTTTGACCGGAATCGAACCTGGGACCTTTCATCCACAGGCCGACTCTCTATCCACTGAGCCAAACCAGTTTTGGTGAAAATGACTTTTCAAGTATAACAGTTAAATTTGATTGAACACTTACTATAATCCAGCTGATGAACATTTCATACAAATCACCTTGTTTAACCTGAATAACACCCACCGGAGAAAATATTTTACTGAAGTACACTTTATAGCAAACTGTAAAGGAAAATGAAGAATAGAAACTGAATGTGTCTCAAACCTGCTGCTACATATTAAATAGGAGCCTTGGACTTGACTGTATGTCTCCAAAGTGAATGCATGTTTTAACTGCATCTCTTTCTGCAGTAATTCTAATTTAATCATGAGTTTTAAGAACTTCTCTCAGACTCCATTTCCCAGGTGTAAAATGGAGTCTGAAGTGCCTGCAACTCTTAGTGGTGCTATATAGATTTGAATGACTCATGTCTTTAAATATGATTAGTGTGACATCATCAGGGAACATAATAGGCTAGTTAATATAATTATTCTTTTTCCCAATGCCAAAGCTAATTAGAGGAAGTGCCTGGTGCTTGAATAACAACAGGCATTTATTCAGCACATTTATAGTTTCTGAGTTGATCTTCTTGCTTCCCACTTACTCTCCTATGGTTTATTTCCATCTATCATCTAAAATGATCCAAATAAAATCTAAGTCAAGTCATATCAGGACTTTGCCTAAAATCTAAATGGTTTCCCACTACACATAAAATATAATTCAATTTTTTCCATAGTTTACAACGTCCTCCATGATCAGAACACACAAACTGTGTGACTTCGTGTCATATCACTCACCAGTTCCCACACTGATTTAGCCGGACAGACCCTGGTATTTCTTCAAATAGTGGCAAACATTCTCAGCCCAGAGCCTATTCCTACTTCCCTATACATATAAATGTCCTGTTCCTTCTCTTAATCCACATCTCAGCTCAAATATGGTCTTTTCTGAAATGCATGCCCTGATCATCCTATGCCAACTAGTATGAAATAGCATAAACACTCCTCCAACACCACTCCCTTCACTACTGCTTCTGAGTCTGCTTGATTTTTCTTCATAGCACTTGTTACATAACTATGTACAGGAGTGTGCAAAAGTAGGTTTGTAGTACAAAACAGATTTTATTCTTGTATTACTATTTATTAATTATTGTATTAATTATTTATATTATTTGTCTTGTTATTGCTATTGTTATTGTTACTAGTTTGTATCCTTAGTTATGATTTACCTTTTAGGTAATGATATCTGGTAATAATGATAACCTGCATGTCTTTTTCCATATGAACTACTATAAACCTAATTTTTCCACCCCTTTATTTATTTACTTATGTAGCTATAATTTTTATGATTACCTAACCCTTACTGAAACACAGATTCTATGAGAGAAAAAGACAGACTTCATTTGCTTTATTCACTGAAATAGCTCCAGAGCAGAAAGGAGTGTCTGGCAGGCTATATAAATTCAATTTTTAAATAATTAACAATGAATGGATCTGCATATATTAATGACTGTTTCATTAAAGTACTATTTTTGGCATTATAAAATAAGTCCGGTTTTATACCCATATTTTCCAAGGACTTTTAAACCACCTTATCTATATATATAAAACTCTAATATGCAAACAGACGAATGGTGGGACAACCAAACAACCAGTCACTATTAAGTGCACTGACCAGTAGGGGCATGCATGGAACATGGCAGGCATTGGCAGCAGGCAGCAGAGTGCAAAACATGTGGGGCATCAACCACAGCAAGATGGTAGAGCATGGTGGGCATCAACCACAGCAAGATGGTATAGTAGGAGTGTCAGACCAAGATGGAGCACCAGTTACTGTTATCAGGGCGAGTGTTTGGTTACTGAAAATTCTTTGCTCCTGCGCACTACTGTCCTGCTGGGTGCTTGCATCTGTTGCTGGCACCAGGCCCAAATGCACCTACTCCAGCATCTGGCGCTGGCTCTGATCACCACTCACGGCTTCTCCACCTTCCCCTAATCCTGAGGGGTGATTGGGACAGCAGCCACTGCTCGCACTCACTGATGGCGCCAGCTCCACTCACACCCATTGCTGGTGCTAGCCCCAATCGCTCCACGCCATCAGTGGGTGGGAGCAGGGTTGGTGCCCTCAGCTGTTCCAACAGTGGCAGGAGCAAGCTGCTGGCAGACAGGGGACCAAGCTCCCCAGTGGGAGAGGCCAGGCAGAGGCGTGGAGGATGGGCCTATAACAGCCCATGTGCAAACCGTAGCCTCATGGCCCATAGTTCCTTTCAAGGTGCATGAATTCATGCACTGGGCCTCTAGTTCTATGATAAAAATATTCTATAAACACTGAGCCATCACATTGCTAATACAGTTGAGAAGGAGGATATTTCTCTGTTGGGGATGCTCCAGGAATACGGCCGCTTGAGTAAATTATACGATTATTTTTAATACCTGCATTTCTCTAACCTTCAGAGCCATGCACATTTAGCAATCTACTCTAGGTTAAGCCCATATTTTACTTTGAGGATACACTTTCAGAATATAATATGACAAACTAATAAATTAGCAATATCAGCTTGATTGCTATCCTCTGTCTGTCCTGATTTACCAGTATCTGAATCACCCATAAAAATGAATTCAAACATTAACCCTACACTTCCTATTTGTATTTCCATTCCTATCAGTCTGCCAACTACTCTTAATGTCTGCTTCTCTCATGTGGACCTCTAAATGTGTCTTAGCCTTTGCTATTGGAACCTCTACTTACTTGCCTCTCCCTATGATTTTGGGTGGTATCCAATCTCTACTCTGAGCTGTCCTTCCACTGCTTTAGTTATGACATTCATCTGACTTCAACATTTTGAAGGATGTTTTAATTTAATAAATACAAATCATCCTGAACAATGCTGTTGACTAAAGGAAGAAATCGCTCAATATATTTAAGTCAACAGCCACATATATTTAACATCTCCTGGTTATTTCTTTTCACTGATGGTTAGGTGTACATGTCCTACCGAGATATACATGTAAGATTTTAGCATTTCTAAAGTGTTACCATATGCTGTGGAAAGTTACCTAGCCATAAAACATGGGGTTTCAGGGAAACTATAAGGAGTATAATAACAGCATTTTTGAATATCAAGAAAACCTACCATGACTCCCTGCAACAGTTTTCGGTTGACTTTTAATGAGATAATGATGTAAAGTATACAAGATTTTTCAAGTGAAGTTGTAAATTGTTGAATTCTTTATTTAAAATATTCACATTTCACATTTCTTTACCACATGGCTTTATAAAGAAGTGTTATGAATAGAAATAGCATTTTTAATCTTATATGTCATTAAGATTTCCAGAGATGATTATGAAAAATAACAGGCATACCATACTGGAAAATTGGATGAGACTGAACTAGAATAGATTCTAATTAAATTGAAAAACTGGATGTTTGTTATATCATAACATGAAGAAAAAATAATTTGTGGTTTACAGAACCATAATAGTAATTTTTATGGTACATAATTTATTTCAAATATGTACAATATTTCTTTTGAACGAGGCAGAAGAATTAAAAAATAAATTAAAATGATATTTCCAGGAAAAGACATTTAACACATATAATGTTCAACATGTTATTTACATGTTTTAACATATCCCATCTTACATAAAATTGGGCACATGGCATGCTCATCATATATGACTGAGAGGACCAAATCAGGATGTCTGTGCCTTTAGACCAATAATCAATAGAGAATCTTGAGTTTGGTTAGCTATTCAAACTTTCCCTCTATCAATTCAGCACTCTCCTTCTCTATTGCTAACATTCATTGCCGCCAGTTGGAGGAAATGTGTGCTTTTTGTGTTCTATGAAAATGTCATGTTTTGTGGACAAATACCGTATGCCTTACAGTACCCAAATTTTCATTACCAAATATACTTGTCTGTGATGTAAATAAATGTAGACAATTTATTTTTGTCTGGGATTTAATACTATCTGTTGCATCAAGATTTCATTTAGCAACTTTTTTAGCTAAATATATGATGTAAATATAAAGAGATATGACTATTTTAACAATCAGGACAAAAGAATCCAAGTGGCCATTGGCTGCTTTTGTAAGGTCACTTTGAAAACTGCACACAGAATGAAATCCTATTTCCACTGCTCTAAAATAGTTTTGCTCCACCTCTCAGAGGAAGTTAAGAATGTTAGGATATAATACAATGGAGAGTGCTTTCCATTCGAAGTTAGTTGAGAGCAGTTCCTATCCCAATTCTGCTCCTTGTAAAATATGCTACTTTGGGCAACTAGAATGAGCCTTGCTTTTAATAACCATTTTACAAGGTTATAAGGATGATATGATAAAAAACATAAAATACCTTATACCTATTCAATAATCATTTTCACTTTCATTTTTTATTTCCCTGTCATAAATAAAATCTAACTTTGCTAAATTCTTAACTGGTATACATAACCTTTCCAACTCTTCTTAATTCAAACTTAATTTCTTAAACATGCTTCTACTAATAAATAATCCTTTGTGTCTTTTTAAAAACTATCTTTATTGTTCAAAGTATTACAGATGTGCCCTTTTTTTTTTACCCCATTGGACCTCTCCACCGCACCCTCCCCAGGCCTTCAGTTTCTTCCAATAAAATTCCCCCTAACCCTCAAATTAATCTATCACAGTTTTCCCCATCCTCCACTGTTCCATCAACATGTGCCCCTGAAATAATCCCCTACTTCTAGATGCATTCCCATCCCTTCTCTACGCTTTAGTAGAACAGGATTTCTGTTTCTATGGATACTTTTTCTACTTTATAGATCACATTTATACTATTTTTGTTTCTTTGCAGGCAGGAGAAGTAGTTAATCTTGAGTCTTCCACAGTAGATATCACCAGTTGTTATGGAGGGAAAAAAAGGTGTTGGAGTAACTGTCTGTGAAATAAGGACTACATAAGATTGTGCATTCCATCTAAAATGTGTAATACAAACACATTTTCAGCATGAAGAATTTGAAAGTCAATGTTCTTTTCTACTTTAATAAGAAAATAAAGTGCATTGTGCTATTGTACTATTTGTTTAAAACAGTCCAATATAAAAGTACTAGAATCAGGTTGTGATATTTATTCCTTTTCAAATTAAAATAATTCATATTTTTCACCTTCCTGGTCCAGCTTTTACAAATAAAAAAAATTGTACTTCATGTTCTTAATACTCTTCTTAAGCTTACTGATAAAAAGACTTGCAGTCATCATTTTTGACATTTGGATTTAATTAAAATTATCACACTATATTATTACCATCTTATTTAATTGCTGTTCAAATTTTAGATGATCCATGGAGAATAATTGTTAAGACCTGATTTTTTTCAATGGGATCATTTTTCGAGCCATTCCACATAAATGCACATCAGGTGGTTCTGTTTCCTTTTGTAATTAAGACAATTTCATATCTGAATTTATCTTCATACAGTCTTACTATTCTATTGTTAACATGTTTGCTCTGACTTTGCTAGCAGAACTGATCTTGTTGATTTTCTATTAGACTAGTTAGAGAAATAGCCCTATATTATCCCTATAGTATTTGGCCTTCCTAAGTCACTTATCAATTCTTATTATCATGAGTATAAGAGTAATTGAAATTCTGTGTTATCATCATCTACCATTAATGTGACCTGAATTCTTTCCTGTGATACTTTTCTCTCTTCTCATTATACAATTACTTCTAATAATTTATGTGCACTTTTAATATTGCAATTCAGATTTGTGTGATATGAGGCACATGGGTGTTCTGCAATGTTGCCACAAAATATTTTATAGAAGACATGGAAATTTAATAGAGATGCTACTTGATTTGTGATAAGGTTACATCCTAAATAAAACCATTATAAATTTAACATATCATGTCTAAAATGTATTCAATACACTTAATCTACCAAATATCATAGGCTATCCTAGACTAGCCTACCTAAAATATGATTAAATACAATATTAAAAAAGAACAACAAAAGAAAAACATTGGCAACGCAGTAAAGCAGTGATTTTCTCCTGGTATGCCATGACACAATGTACCCCCCAAATTCATGAATTCATGCCCTATGTGTACTGCAAGAAATTTGTATTTATATTTTTGTTAATTCTCACCCAAAGATATTTTTTCCACTGATTTTTAGAGAGAGTAGAAGGGAAGGAGGCGGGTGGGGAAAAAAGAGAGTGAAAGAGAAAGAGAGAAAGAAACATCTACATAAGAGAGACACATCAATTGCTTGCCTCCCGCAGGCTTGCTGACAAGGGCCAGGATAGAATCTGCAATCCAGGCGCATGCCCTTGACCAGGAATCAAACCCTTGACTTTTTGGTGCTCAGGCTAATGCTCTAACTACTGAACGACACCGACTATGGCTGAAATAAATTTTTAAAACATGTACTGCCTGACCACATAGTCAGGGTCATTGACCTCTTTTCACTTAGATTGTCAAATTTTAAAAATGACAATAGTCAACACAATAACCGTCAGGTGCGAATGCCCTATCTTGAACCATAAATATATAGGTCATACAATAGAGTTGCATCTCACTGGTCATGTTGCATAAAAAGGTTGCATCTGATTTTTTAAAAACTCACTTTGGAGCAAAAAGAGTAGGTAATTACTACTATTGTTTTTTGGTAAATTAATCAAAATTATGCTTTTTTTGGTCAGATTGGCTCTAAATACATTTGTGTGCTACAGAATTTTAGTAATTAGTTTGTATGTACCATGAGATGAAAAAATTGAAAATCACTGCAGTACACTAGAGTATCCATTGTTTACCCTCGCGATCACATGTTTGATTGGGAGCTGCAGCTCGCCTCTGCCCAGCATTATGACAGAATACATACCGCATATTAGTGGCCCAGAAAAAATAACATAATTTGAAGTTCAGCTTCTACAGAAGGGGTATCAGTTTGGTATCACTGAGAAGTCAAAAAGTCCTAAGTTGGACCATTATAAGCAGAGGACCATCTATATACAACAACCATCCTATTACTAGATGTGCTCCAATGTGAGCCTGTGAGATTGTAGAGAAACTGAACAGAGAAGCTCTGTATTTATCTTTTTCTGAGACTATTATTAGAGAAATGCCTCTGGCTGAACTTACTAAAACATGCCCTACGTGGCATTGCATTTTTCTCCACATAGTGGGCAAATTAGGTCTGCCAAAAGCTTGATGACTCTGAAATCCAATACAGAAGTGTTTAACTCTTACTAACCAGAAATTTATTTATATGCTAAAGAGTTGTAACACTAAGTACTGATTTGTTCTCTCCTAGTCACTCATGAAAAAGTCATCAAGCATGAGGTGCTGGCATCTTCTAAATATTGACTTTTTAAAGCCATTTGAGATTACTGAAAATTTGAAATCCATGAACTGAGATTATTAGTTTAGGCAGGCCTCTAGGGAGAACCTGGGAAATCTGTGATCAGTCATGGGTGTCTTTGAGTCCAAGAGTATCCTCTGTGTGGCTTGTTTGTTGGTGTAGTTGCTGAGTTCATTCAAACTTGAATCCCACATAAGTCAGAATTCACCCAAATTTGTATGTAAACTGCATGCAGAAAAAGTATACTTTTTCAAAAATAAGAGTTCATGAATTCGTGTCACTAAACCTTGTAACTAAATACGCCTGGAATCCTCTCTTTCTTTTACAAACATTACCAGTGTCTTAGTGCAAGCACTCATAAACTTTTTCCTAGATAATTACCAAAGCATACTGACTCTCTCCTTTTTCCCAACCCACCTGCTTCAGGTAGATCTTTGTTAAAGAGAATTTCAGTAATGTAACTTTATGTTTAATGTCCTCCAATGATTCCCCATTAACCAAAAGAGGTTATGCATCTTAACATACAAAACACTTCATCACAACCACCTTTCCAGTTACTTACCCTCTTTGAAACTTATATTTCCTATTCACTGGATGCTCCACTAGATCTCGGCTTTTTTGTATCTCTCCTATTCCTAAACTTTTGTCCTCCCACCATGTGATTCTTTCTTAAAAATGAGACTGTAATTCTCCAATGTCTTAGATAAATTAATTCTCATCTACACTAAAAAAAATATTCATGCAATCATTTAAATTACCACTGTACTATATATCTCAATGTATTTTTAAATGAGTTTCTTAAAAAAAATAGATGGTCTTTGCATTCCACATCTTGCAAAATATTCTACACATAGCATATGTGCAATACAGTTTGAATAGAATTGAATTATATTTGGTTTAGCAGGTTTATATGAATCACCTATGAGGTATTTTATGGTTATATTATATGTGGTATAGTACTTTTATGCAACGTTGTTTGGAAATTCAAATATGTATAAAATGGTTACATCTAATTTGAACAAATTAGCTAATTTCTCCTTTTTTCTTTTCTTAAAAAAAAAAAACAAAAAAAAAACAGAACTCAAGAGCTGTTCCTGCTTAGAAAATGTTGCCTATGCTCTAGAGCCTTTATCAATGGCATTTCTCCAAACCTTATCTCAAATCTACCTTTCAGAACTGAAGCTCTTCTCCAGAATTTATCCTTTGTGAAATCCTCTTTGTCAGAGGCTCTTTTTTAGTTGTTACGATTGAACCCCTGCTCTTATTCTTTTTAAAAAATATATATTTTATTATTTTTTTACAGAGAGGAAGGGAGAGGGATAGTTAGAGACATCCATGAGAGAGAGACATTGATCAGTTGCCTCCTGCATGCCCCCTACTGGGGATGTGCCCGCAACCAAGGTACATGCTCTTGACCACAATCAAACCTGGGACCTTTGAGTCTGCAGGCCAACTCTGCTCTATCCACTGAGCCAAATGGGTTTCGGCTGCTTTTATTCTTTATGTCTCCATTAGAAGTGCAAATACAGAATGGGGAAAAAGTAGGTTTATAGATATTGGTATGGAAAACAATACAATAATTAATAAGAAATTACACAAGAATAAATTGTTTTCAGTACTCACAACTGTAAACCTACTTTTGCCCCCATTCTGCAGAGAATATTAAATAGTAGTTCTTATAGTACCTCCTAAATTACAGTTCTGCTCATTATGGAATTGATTAGTAATTACTGTTTAACCTGAATAAAAAAGCTCTAAGTATATTATTACAAACATATGAGAAAAGATCATTCTAAGTTCTAAAATAGTGACTTATACATCCTTAGTTAAGCTTATTCCTAGGTATCTTAGTTTTTTTTGGTGCAATGGTAAATAAGATTGTGTTTCTCTTTTTTCTTTTAAATTTAATAAGTCTTTATTGTTCGGATTATTACAATTGTTCCTCTTTATTCCCCCATAGCTCCCCTCCACCAGCTTCCCACCCCACCCCATGCCCTTATCACCCCCTCCCCCCCGTCCTCATTCATAGGTGTACGATTTTTGACAAATCTTTTCCCATATCCACCACACCTCTTTCCTCCTGAGAATTGTCAGTCCACTCCCTTTCTGTGCTCCTGATTCTATTATATTCACCAGTTTATTCTGTTCATCAAATTTTTAATTCACTTAATTTTTAGATTCACTTGTTGATAGATATGTATTTGTTGTTCATAATTTTTTGGCTTTTACCTTTTTCTTATTCCTCTTCTAAAAGAGTACCCTTCAGCATTTCATATAATACTGGATTGGAGTTGATGAACTCCTTTAGCTTTTTCTTATCTGTGAAGCTCTTTATCTGCCCTTCAATTCTGAATGTTAGCTTTGCTGGATAGATTATTCTTGGTTGTAGGTTCTTGCTATTCATCACGTTGAATATTTCTTGCCACTCCCTTCTGGCCTGCATTGTTTCTGTTGAGAAATCAGCTGAGAATCGTATGGGTGCTCCCTTGTAGGTAATGACTGTTTTTCTCTTGTTGCTTTTAATATTCTCTCTTTGTCTTTTGCTCTTGGTATTTTAATTATGATTTGTCTTGGTGTGGTCCTCTTTGGATTCCTTTTATATGGGGTTCTGTGTGCTTCTTGGACTTGTAAGTCTATTTCTTTTACCAGATGTGGGAAGTTTTCAGTCATTATTTCTTTAAATAGGTTTTCAGTATCTTGCTCTCTCTCTTCCTCTGGCACCTCCACAATTCTGATGTTGGTACACTTGAAGCTGTCCCAGAGTCTCCTTACATTTTATTCACATTTTTGGATTCTTTTCTCTTCTTGCTTTTCCAGTTGAGTGTTTTTTGTTTCTTTATATTTCAAATTTTTGACTTGATTCTTGCCTTTCTCTTGTCTCTCAAATTTGTCCTTTTTCATCTCCTCTTGGGACTCGCTAAATTTATGCATCATCTCTAGCATCTCTAGTTGGTCCTTTTGCATCTCTTCTTAAGACTTGATAAACTTATCCATCTTTTCTAGCATATTCTTAAAAAAACTTATAAGCGTGGTTTTGAACTTTATATCCAGTCGTTTTTTTTTTTTTCCAACATTTCTTTTGTTTGTGACTATGTGGGGGAAAATTCTGTACTTGCAAAACCACAGAAGCCTCTGTTGAGCTTGGGATGGGTGGATGTTAGGGCTTAAGGGACCGCCTTACCTTCCCGTCAGCCCCGCCCTCCACGGCCCCTGAGTCTCACGTGACTGGGTAATTGCTGGAGTGGTCCTTGTGTGCGCGTGCCCCCAGCGCCTCTAGACCGCTGCCTTTCCAGCTCCCCTGCGCACCAGGACCACACAAGTCTAGGTCTCCAGGGTTTTGCCCGAAACTGGGGCTCAGTGGACTCAGAAGTGGAACATTTGGGAGGGTCTGTCTCCCACTCAGTCACAAAAGCCAGCGGCACAATCAGCAATCTGTCCTCTGCGCCCTCCTATCTTTTGCGACTCCCCTAAATTTCCGTGCACTTCTCCCTTTTCACAGTCCAAACTACCCACGTATGAGTTTCAGCTGGATCTGGGGTTTAGTGTCATAGGATAAGGGTTTCAATGCCATTGGGAGTCTCTGCTTCCCTCCCGCCAGAGAAAGCCAACCAGGTACTCGGGCATCCACTCTCTCAGTATGCACGTCTCAGTACCTCAGCTTTTTGCAGCTCCTGTGGGTTTCTGTGAGCCCCTCTCTTTTCTTCTAGTTTTAGAACTTATACTCGGCAAGCTTTCCTGTGGTTCTGGATGATGTCCGTTCTACCTTTTAGTTGTAGTTTTGAAATTGTTGTGCGAGGCAGCAGTGTAGGCGATTACCTATGCCGCCATCTTGGATTCTCCTCTTCTTCCTCTTCTTAAAGAGTACTTTTTAGCATTTCACATAATACTGATTTGGTGGTGATGAACTTCTTTAGGTTTTGTTTATCTGTGAAGCTTTTTATCTGACCTACAGTTCTGAATGATAGCTTTGCTTGGTAGAATAATCTTGGTTGTAGGTTCTTGTTGTTCATCGTTTTGAACATTTCTTGCCACTCCCTTCTGGCCTGCATAGTTCCTGGTGAGAAATCAGCTGATAATTGTATGGGTGGTCTGTAAGTAACTGGCTGTTTTTCTCTTGCTGCTTTTAATATCCTCTCTTTGTCTTTTGTTCTTGGTATTTTAATTATGATGTATCTTGGTGTGGTCCTCTTTGGATTGCTTTATTTGGGGTTCTGTGCACTTCCTGGACTTGTAAGTGTATTTCTTTCACCAGATGAGGAAAGTTTTCAGTCATTATTTCTTCAAATAGCTTTTAAATATCTTACTCTCTCTCTTCTTCTGGAACCCCAGACATCTGAAGTTGGTTGGTACACTTGAAGTTGTCCCAGTTGCTCCTTACACTATCTTCATATTTTTGGATTCTTTTTTTTTCTTTTCCAGTTGAGTGTTTTTTGCTTCTTTGTATTTCAAATCTTTTACTTGAGTCTTGCGATCCGCTAGTCTGCTGTTAGATTTCTGTACAATATTTTTATTTCAGTCAGTGTATGCTTAATTTCTAGTTGGTCCTTTTTCATATCCTTGAGGGTTTCACTAAATTTATTGGCCTTTTCTAGAAAATTCTTGAAAAACTTTATAACCGTGGTTTTGAACTCTATATCCAGTCATTTTTATTCATCCATTTCTTTCATTTGTGATCTGTTCCTTGTCTCTGCATTTTGGCTGCTTCCATGTTGATAGAGTGTCTTTGTGTGCTGGTTGTCCTATGGGGCTCAGTGGCTCAGCCTCCCCAGTTACCTGAGGTGCACACTCTGGGTGCACCCCTTTGTGGGCTGTGTGCACAGTCTTGTTGTATTAAGCTTTGATTGTTGTTGGTATCCCTGGGGGAAATTGACTTCCAGGCCCATTTGGCTATGAGGATCAGCTGTGTATACATTGGGGGAACTTCTGTGCTGGATATACCCTTATGACCCAAGACTTGCAAAAGCTTCTGTGCTCAACTTGGATGGGGCAGAGTCTCAGGGTGGAGCAGACAGCATTGGTTTCCTGTCAACCCTGCCCTAAGAGGCCCCTGTGTCTCATTGTCCTGTGGCAGTCACTATAAGCATCTCTGAGAGAAAGCCGCCCTTGAGTTCTGCCCAAAGCCAGATAGTCCAGTTTCTCTCCGAATGAGTCTCTCCTGAAACTGGAGTTCATTGCAGTCCAGAGTTTTTTTCTTCCTCTCACTTGAGAAAGCTAGCTGCACACTCAAGTTGCTAGTCCTCTCTGAGCACAAGCCCCGGTACCTCTGCCTTCGGCAGCTCCCCTGAGTCTCAGTGTGCTTTTCTCTTTCTGGACTGTCCAGTTTCTCCCTGAATGCATCTGGGTCCCCAGAATCTCACCTGTAACTAGAGTTCAGCGCAGTTCAGGAGCTTTTGTCTTCCACTCACTTGAAAAAGCTAGCCACACATCAGTTGTGTCTTCTCCGTTTGCACATCTACCTCCTACATGTCCTCTGAGTCTCAGTGTGCTTTTCTCTTTCCTTCTAGTTGTAGAATTTCCACTCAACCAGCATTTCTGTGGTTCTGGATTATGTCCACTTTGTCTTTTAGTTTTAGTTTTAGTTTTGAAATTGTTGTGCAAGGCAGCAGTTCAGGGGTTTACCTATGACGTCATCTTGGTTTTCCTCTCTCCAATGGGATCGTTTTTTGTTGTTGTTATTTCTCTTTCTGTCAGTTCATTATTGGTGTATAAAAAGGCCATCGATTTCTGGGCATTAATTTTGTATCCTGCTATATTGCCAAATTCATTTATTAGGTCTAGTAGTTGTTTGATGGAATTTTGGGGGCTTTCTACATATAGTATCATATCATCTGCAAACATAAAAGACCTGTACTCATAAAACTTCAGAAAATTAAGAAAAAGAGATAGGGGGAGACAAGCAAATGGAAGAATATACCATGTCCAGGGATTAGTAGAATGAACATCTTTAAAATGTCCATACTATCCAAAACAATCTACAGGTTCTATGTAATCCCCATGAAAATACCAATGGCTTATTTCAAACTCTCAAAAAATTCATCTGGAATAAATAAAAAACCCAGAATAGCCACAGCAATTCTAATAAGAACAAAGTTGGAGGGATCAGATATCAAGCTATATTACAATACCAGGTATCAAGCTATATTACCAAAGCCACTCTCAAAACTGCCTGGTACTGGCATAAGAACAGACATATAGCCCAAACTGGTTTGGCTCAGTGGATAGAGCATCGTCCTGCAGACTGAAGGGTCCGGAGTTCAATTCCAGTCAAGGGCATATAACTTGGTTTCGGGCATATCCCCAATGGGAGGTGTGCAGGAGGCAGCTGATTGATGTCTCTCTCTCTCATCGATGTTTCTGGCTCTCTGTCTTTCTCCCTTCCTCTCTGTAAAGAAAAATCAATAAAAATATATTAAAAAAAAAGAACAGACATATAGACCAATGGAACAGAACAGAGAACCCAGAAATTGAACCAAGCTATTATGCTCAATTAATATTTGACAAAGGAGGCAAGACCATACAATGGAGTCAAAGCAGTCTCATTAGTAAGTGGTATTGGAAAATTTGGACAGACACATGCAAAAATATGAAACTAGATCACCAACTTACACCATACACAAAAGCAAACTCAAAATGGCTAAAGGACTTGAATGTAAGACAGGGAACCATAAAAATCCTGCAAAACTTCAGAGCCAGCAAAATAGCAGACATATGTTGCAGCAATATCTTTACAGACACAGCTCCTAGGGCAATGGAGACTAAGGAGAAAATAGACAAATGGGACTACATTAAAATAAAAACTTCTGCACAGCAAAAGAAAACATCAATAAAACAATAAGAAAGCCCACTGCATAGGAGAACATATTTGTCAATAATATTTCTGATAAGGGCTAAATCTCCAAAATTTATAGAGAACTAATACAATTTAATAAAAGGAAGATAAATGATCCAATCAAAAAATGGTCAAAGGATATAAATAAACACTTTTCGAAAGAAGACATACAGAAGGTTGAAAGACATGAAAGACTGGTGCAGCTACTGTGGAGAACAGTATGGAGTTTCCTCAAAAAGTTAAAAATGGAACTCCCTTTTGACCTAGTAGTCCCACTCCTAGGACTATATCCCAAGAAATCAGAAACACCAATCAGAAATGATATATGCAACCATATGTTCCTAATAGCACAATTTACAATAGCTAAGATTTAGAATCAGCCTAAGTGCCCATCAGGAGATGAATAGATTAAAAAACTGTGGTACATCTACACAGTGGAATACTACACTGCTATAAAAAAGAAGGAACTTTTAACATTTGCAACAACAGTGATGGAATTGGAGAACATTATGCTAAGTGAAATAAGCCAGTCAGAGAAAGATAAATGATCTCTCTCATATGTGGGATATAATGATAAATATAATGAACAAGAATAGATTGATCTAGAGACAAATGGTGCAGGGGGAATTCAAGAGCAATCAAAGGACTTGTATGCATGCATATTAGCATAACCAGTGGACACAGACACTGGGGCTGTAGGGTCTTCCCCGAGGTGGGAATGGCTGGGGGGGGGGGGAGGCGCGGGTGTCAAAATTGAGAAAAAAAGGAGACATATGTAAAACTTTAGACGATAAAAATAAATAAATAAAAATATTGACTTACATGTAGACTCATAATGAAGAATATGCTTTTAATTAAAATATTGAGTTTGAAAAATAGAAATTTACTCATAAGCATGAGAAGTTAAAATGTCTTAGAGACAATGTATTTCTACCTATTAAGTTTAAAAACAAAATGAAAAATAACTAAGAGATTAGTGTAAATGCTTGGTTCAAATCACATATGCAGTTAGCAAGGTATCCACAACGAGGGACCCACTGTCACAGAATCCCAAATTGGGGCTTCATTCAGTATCGCATGGCCTTTTTGAGAAATAAAAGCAGCTACATGGATGCCTGGTCAGAGATCCGACCTGCTGTAGATATAGCTACAAAAGGCCTTCAAACTGACATTTAGATAAATTTGTTCCCACCTAATATTTGGAAAACATCTCTTTGCCCTATTTTTTACATCTGGACTACATCTTGGGAATTGGGATGAAGTTTGCTTTAATTGCTTTGAGAAAACCAGAATCCATTCATACCGGTGTTTGTATAGCCCTTGAATACAGTTGTCCCCTCTTATAGTGGTTTTGCTTTCTGCGATTTCACTTACCCACGGTCAGCTGTGGTTTGAAAACATTAAACTAAAATTTTTAGAAATAAATAATTCATAAAATTTTAATTGCGTGGTAAAATCTCTAGTCGTCTTGATCCATCCTACCAAAAAGGTGACATCCCTTTGTCCGGGCCTCCACGCTATATATACTCGCTGCCCATTAGACACTTGGCAGTCTTTTCAGTTATCAAACTGTCACAATATTAGAGCATGTGCAACTCTTATTTCACTTAATAATAATCCCAAAGTGCGAGAGTAGTGATGCTGGCAATTCGGATATGCCAAGGACACGTTCTAAAGTGTTTTCTTTTAGTAAATAAATAGATTTTTTTTTAAAAAAGAAACATAAGCTGAGGTTGCTAAGATCTACAGTAAGAACAAGTCTTCTATCCACGAAAATGTAAAGAATGAAAAATAAATTCTTGCTAGTGTTATCACACCCCCCAAGTTGCAAATATTATAGCCCAAGTGTGTGTGATGGCTTAGTGAAGATGCGAAAGGCATTAAGTTTGTGGGTGAAAGACATGAACAGAAAACATGTTCTGACTAATGGCTATGTGATACACCAGAAAGCACTGAGCCTATATAAGGACTTCGGCAAGGGATGCGTGACACCAAACCATTTATTGCAAGTTAAAAGACGGTTACACAGATCCAGGAACACATTTGGGCTGAAAAATACAAAAATTACTGAAGAAGCCACATTTGATGATAAAGAGGCTGCTGCCACACATCCTACAGAATTGAAGCTAATTAAGGAGAAAGGTATGTATACATAGGAAAAAATAACATAAGATTCAGTACTCTCTGTGGTTTCAGGTATTTCCTGGGCGTCCTGAAACATATTCCTCGCACATAAGGGAGGCTACTGTATTGAAGAAACTAGATAGTGCCTCTTCGAGAATAAGTATAGCGTGATACAAGCAATGAATGCTATTTACTTAACTTTGATGCAAACTTGCTTCATGTGAATTATGCAACTGCTCCTGGCAACTATCTGTAGCTGAATTTATATGATCTGTTAAACATCCAATCATCGAGATAGCTGCTGCTACCCTTACTATCAGAAAATTATATTTCCCTCTCCTTACTTACCATGTGCTTAAAATCCCACATTTATTCAAGCTTGCTCAAGCCAAGTTTTGTATTTCCTCTTAGCACTGCTGAGCTGATTATTCACCCATGTAACTACATTGAGAATTAACATCAAAATGGAGATGTGCGGACCAACCATAATAAAGATGTTATGGATACTCAAATTTTCAGATCTGAAATTTTCTACTTTAAGAGGCTAGCACATAAATGTCAGAGAAAAGCACTAACCTTTGGATTTGTAGAGAACTATGATGCCATCCTGTGGGCAGCCATTTATAATTGCATACAAGCCAAAAAGAGGATGGTATATAAAAAGTCACAAATGCATTTCCCCTAACAAAATATGCAGTCTAAACAACATATATTTCACATATCATTAAATCATTACATAGGTATATATCTCCCACACACCAAAAGACAGTAACTAAAAGAATAAAGCCAAAATGGTAACTGTGGTTATGGCTTAATGGTGTTAATTTTAAATATGAGTTACATTTTCAAAATTAAGAAAAAAAATTTTTTTTTGCACAAGATTATATAATGCAAGAGGCAATTCAGCAACATACTTTTTCATTTTTCAGATTATAAGATAGGTACATAAATTTGATATATACTATTTCATAGACTTTTTTTTTATTCTCCCCTGAGGATATTTTTTTATTGATTTGGAAGGGAGAGAGAAACATCAATTGGCTACTTCCTGTATGCCCCCAGCAACACACACTGGGGATCAAACCCAAATCTTTTTTTCTTTTTAAATACATTTTTTTTTTTTTTTACAGAGAGGGAGAGAGATAGTTAGAAACATCGATGAGAGCGAGACATTGATCAGCCGCCTCCTCCACGCCCCCTACAGGGGATGTGCCCACCACCAGGATACATGGCCTTGACCTGAATCGAACCTGGGACCTTTCAGTCCACAGGCCAACGCTCTCTCCACTGAGCCAAACCGGTTTCGTCAAACCCAAACTTTTTGATGTATAGGACAATACTCCAACCAACTGAGCCATCCAGCCAGGGCTCATAGACATGTATGGGAATGTTAGACATACCCACGAAGGAAGGAGATTTCTACTGAACATGAGCACAAGTATTTGAAGAGAAGCTTCTGTGTTATGGATTCTCATCTTATTTAGTTGATCCAGAAAATGTTTATGGAAGCTAACAAAGTGCTAGTTAACTAGAAAAATGGAGATGAAAGATAGAAGTGCAAAGATGGAGCTCTGTACTGAATCAGGGGCAGCACAGGCAGGGCATCTAACTTAGACAGAATGCAGGGGCAAAGGAAGCTACCCAAGTGGTCCAAACAGATGTAATTCCTAACCTGAGCTGAATTTTCAAGATCTAACAGAAGTTATGTATTTACCCATTAAGAGAGACGAAGGGGAAGGAGTCAAAACTTCCTTGGGCAGAGAAAACAGACACTCTCTCTGAAAGACTCAGATTTAGAAAGTAGCTGCTCAGTCCTCCAATAACATAATCATCTTTAGAACAGCAGTTCTCAATCTGTGGGTCTCAACCCCTTTGGGAGTCAAACGACCCTTTCACAGGGGTCGCCTAAAACCATCGGAAAATGCAGATATTTACATCATGATGCATAACAGTAGCAAAATTTCATGGTTGAGGGTCACCACCACATGAGAAACTATGCAAGGGTCGCGGACTTAGGAAGGTTGAGAACCATTGTTCTAGAAGGACCTCTACCCACAGCCAAGTAACCTTTTCCAAAAGAGCACTTTGAATTTCTGGGATAATGTGAAATACGACAAACCAGTTTGAATGACAGAATATTAAAATATTTTTATTTTATTGTTGTCTATCTATCTAATCTTCATCGGAGGATGGGTTTTCTTGTTGTTTTAGAGAGAAGAAGGGAGAGAGACATCAGTGTGAGGCAGCAACATTTATTGATGACCCCCTGTTGCCTCCTGTACTGTATGTACCCCAACCAATTGATCAAACCCACAAGCTAGGTATGTGCCTAGAATGGGAATCAAACCTGCAACCTTTCCATGTATGAGATCAAGCTCCAACCAACTGAATCACCCTACCAGGGCTTAAAAGCTTTTTAAAATTAGTGTCATGATTTGGGGTTGGGGGAAATGGTCATACCTATCCTATACAATAAAGATGTAATATGCAAATGATCATTATGCTGTGAAGTGTAATGAACGATCATGTAATGACCAGATATGTATCAGTAGGAGGGTGGGGCCTACAAGCAGGCAGTAGAGAGCTACAGGAGGAAGGTAGGGCAGCAAGCTATGAAGGGACACTGGGGGAGAGAGAGGGAACTACAGGATAGGGCAGCGGATGGAGAACTACAGGAGGGTGGCAGTGAGCTACTGGCTACAAGAGGCAGATGGAGAGCTACAGGAGGGGGAGGGCAGCAAATTAGGAGGGAAGGCAAGGGATAGGGGGGAGAAGAACTACAGGAGGGTGGGGTAGCAGGCAGGTGGAGAGCTACTGGTGGGCGGCAGCAAGCTACTGGTGCAGAGATTTGTATACAGAGCTACTAGTTCCTAGATAAACACTGTGAGATAGGCTTACGATAAAAATAGATAAATTCTATTTCCTTTGAATTGCATTCCTTTTCCATTGTGAACAGCTTCCACTTCCAGCTCTAAATGTGATAGAGTTTGGACTAATCATTATGGAGTTGTAGGGCATTCTATGAAAAGTAGCTTCAAAGGGCGGTCTGATCATAAATTCCTACATGGGCAAAAAGATCATGGGGTAGTCATGCCCCAGGCATGTAACGTTTTTAGTAAAAAGTTTATCATCTTTGCCTTAAGCAAGCCCAGTCCATTGTTTCTGCGCATCTAGTTAACAGGTCTTTGAAATGCCCCCTTGCAGAACCCCACAAGAGAGCACATATTCTTAACTGTCCTGTATCCATCCCCTATCTTACTTTCTCCCATCTTCATGTAATCGTCCTTCATATAAAATTTCCTCCTCAATCTCAAATGCATAAAAGAAACTGCAAACTATCATTCTCTGGAGCAGGTGAGATTTTTCTCCCCGGTCTAGGTCATCAGTTTGGACTCAAATGAAACCTTTATAAAAATTCTCTATGGGTTTGAACATTTCTTAGGCCAGCAGAGTGAAAACAGCTTCCCAAGTGATCTAGCTCTCAATTCAAAGGTCTTCCCTTTGGGAAAAAGTCATTTCTTACCTTGTGATAAGTGCTTCTTGTTGAAATAGCAGCATCATATAGTGTTTCAGCTGAAAACTGGATATAAACTGCTTTGTGAAGAGTAGCATCAATAGATGAAAAACTGCCAGAAAATGAGGAAATGCATCTTTGAGTAAGTCTGAGGTAGAGCTGAACTAACCACTAAGACATCTAGGTTAAAAAGAAAGTCAGAAATATATTTTCTATTTTCAGTAAAGAGACTATAGATGTTTGATTTGAACAATGGAGAAAAGGGTTACAAAAGCCTTGAACTTTTCAGACCAGTCATATAAATTAATCAAGAAATGTTGCCACCAGGGACAGAATCCCATAAAAAAGGAGAAATTTACCGGCCCTTATAATATGAGGAAGATTAACAGGTAAAGTGTAAATATGCAGCTCAACTTCGGAAACACATGAAAGAAGCATTTTCAGTGCTGTCAGGACCCTCTACATCTGTCTACTCTTTGTCTCATGCACTAAAAGGGGGTCCTATGGAAAATAATCTCACAGGGTGATCTGATCATAGATTCCTAAATGAGTAGTCATGCCCAACCATATAGCCTCATATATATATATATATATATATATATATATATATATATAAATTTTTTACAGAGAGGAAGGGAGAGGGATAGAGAATTAGAAACATCAGTAAGAGAGAAATATCGATCAGCTGCCTCCTGCACCTCCCCTACTGGGGATGTGCCCGCAACCAAGGTAAATGCCCTGGACGGGAATCGAACCTCAGACCTTTCAGTCCTCAGGTTGAAGCTCTGTCCACTGAGCCAAACCGGTCAGGGCATATAGCTTCTTTAGTAAAAGATTTATTTTCATCCTAAGCAAGCCCTGTGCATTGTTTCTGTGCATTTATGTTAACACGCCTTTTTAAATGCCTCTTTTCTGACATATCCCAATTCTATGCATGACTACCCTCATAAAACCATTAACCATTACTGTCTCCTAATCCAGTCTCTACCTTGCTTTCTCCCATATGCATGTCATCTTCATGTTCCCTCCTTAACTTAAGACGCATAGAAGCAGCTGCAAAAGACCATTCTAAGCAGCATTCAGCTCAGTCTGGTGAGATTTTGCCTTAAGGCACAAGCTGACTCAAATGAACTTCCATAAAAATTCTCTACAGGTTTGAACCTTCTTCTCTGGATGGCATATTATTTCATTGTAAACCTCATTTTTTTCTACAAAGCGAGGAACAATGGCCACCAGCTGGTCCTGATCCTCATATTGACAGTAATCAACACTTGGAAATAACTGACTTTCTCAGTTTCAATTTAGAAAATCAGAGGCATATTTCATGTGCCCAGCCTTGGTCAGTTGGATGTGTTCAAATCCTGGTGGTAACATGAGAGTTTTCTTGTCTTTTTTTTCTGTAAATGTTAATGAGATAGGAATTGCTAATTTTTATGCATTATCCATTGTCCTTCCTTTCCATGGGGCCCTTCTAGAGAATACATGTTGGGAAATAAATCTTGGCCTTTTAATACTTTTATATTGTATCTAAAGAAAATTTCTTATTGCCTTGTTTGAAAGCCTGTCGTGGATATAGTTTGTGAGGCAAAATTTATATAGTTACTAGTATAAAAGCCCAATTACTTAGGGGCTTAATCACAAGTAACAACAATAGCCTGTAATTATTGGAATTGAGAGTCTAGGTCAGTGGTTGACAAACTCATTAGTCAACAGAGCAGTTTACTGACCACTGACTTAGAATTTTGAACTTTTAAATGAAAAAAAAAAGGGCCTAAAAGCCAAAATGAAAACACAAATTCAGTAATTCTTTCCAAGCACTTTTGGAAAATTTAAAAGAACATAGTCAAAAAGATATGCCCAGGATATTATTTGGATTTCATTATATTTGCAAGCGGGTGTGTAAAATGTAGATACTAAAATTGGATACAAAAATCAGTGAATAGAAGGGCTCTGTAAAGGAAACCTGGACTCTGTTGCATGTTCAGTTATCTGTCCGGCACAGATTACACAAAGACAGAAGAGAAGATAACCTGCTAGCTCATTGAACCATACCACAGCTCAGTGTAGAACCCAGTGGCCAGAACTCAACAATCAGCCATGGTTGCAGCAAGAACAGGACACACCCAACATCATGAACTCATAGGCCAGAAATAGGACAACATACACAACATGATCAGAGGGAGGATAAGTCAAAATTTTCCAAAATCTTTCAAGCGGTAGTGCTCCCAACTATGGAGGCCTGAGTGATTTTAGTAGATGCTTTTGGAAAATATTTACCCATTTATATTTTAATAGACCACTATGAATATGACTAATTCTACTTTAACTTTTTAAAGTATTTTTATAGCCGAAACTGGTTTGGCTGAATGGATAGAGCGTCGAACTGCAGACTGAAAGGTCCTGGGTTTGATTCCGGTCAAGGGCATGTACCTTGGTTGCGGGCACATTCCAGTAGGGGGTGTCCAAGAGGCAGCTGATCGATGTTTCTCTCTCATCGATGATGTTTCTAACTCTATATCCCTCTCCTCACTTCCTCTCTGTAAAATATCAATAAAATATATTTTAAAATATTTTTATAAATATTTTATTGTCTAAAACTTTATATATGTCTCCTTTTCTCCCAGTTGACCCCCCTCCCTAGCCATTCCCATCCTGGGAAAGCCCCCACCATCCATTGTTGATGCTACTATGCATGCATGAAAATCCTTTGGTTGCTTTCTAACCATCCCCTTCCCTGCCATTTGTCTCTGGGTCTAATCTTGCTCATCAAATTATGTTGATCATTCTATCCCACACATGAGTGAGATCATGTGATTATCTTACTCTGAGTGGCTTATTTTGCTTAGCATAATGCTCTCCAGTTCCATCCATATTGTTGCAAATGGTAAAAGTTCCTTCTTTTTCACAGCAGCATAGTAGTATTCCATTGTGTAGATGTACCATGGTTTTTTAATTCACTCATCTGCTGATGGGCATTTAGGCTGTTTCCAAATCTTAGCTATTGTAAACTATGCTGCTATGAACATAGGGATGCATATATCCCTTCTGATTGGTATTTCTGGTTTTTTAGGATATAATTCTAGAAGTGGGATTACTGGGTCATATGGGAGTTCCATTTGTATTTTTTTGAGGAAATACATACTGTCTTCCACAGTAGCTGCACTAGTCTGCATTCCCACCAGCAGTGCACAAGGTTTCCTTTTTTCCCACATCCTCACCAGCATTTGTCCTTTTTTGATTTGTTGATGATAGCCATTGTGACAGGTGTAAGGTGGTACCTCATTTTTGTTTTGATTGCAACTCTCAGATGATAAGTGACTTTGAGTATGTTTTCATATTTTTCTTGGCCTTCTGTATGTTCTCTATCAAAAAGTGTCTATTTAGATCCTTTGACCATTTTTGTTAAGTTGTATGAGTTCTCTGTAAATGTTGGAGATTAAGCCCTTATCTGAAATATAATTAGCAAATATGTTCTCCCACAGAGTGGACTTTCTTGTTCTTTTGTTGATGGTTTGTTTACTTTGTTGTGCAAAAGCTTTTTATTCAGATATCAAGCTATATTACCAAGCCATGGTTCTCAAAACTGCCTGGTACTTCCATACCAACAGACATATAGACCAATGAAATAGAAAAGAGAACCCAGAAATCGACCCAAACCATTATGCTCAATTAATATTTCTCAAAGGAGGCAAGACCATACAATGGAGTCGAGACAGTCTCTTCAAAAAATGGTGCTGGGAAATTTAGTCATATGCATGCAAAAAAATTAAACTAGACACCAACTCACACCATACACAGAAACAAACTCAAAATGGCTAAAGGACTTAAATGTAAGATGAGAAACCATAAAAATCCTACAAGACTCCAGAGGCAGCAAAATGGCAGATATATGTCAGAGCAAAATATTTACTGACACAGCTCCTAAGATAATGAAGACTAAGGAAAAATAAACAAATAGGACTACATCAAAATAAAAAGCTTCTGACTAATTTTATTTGAACACCTTTTTTTTCATTTTGGAGAATATCTATTAATACATCAAAGAATATTAATGTTCTGTGGAATACATTTTGTGATTCTTTTCTCATAGCTGAATTTTTCTGAGATAAGTGGGATAAAAAATGAGATTAAATGGAACAACTACAAGGCAAATGATAGGTCTAATAGCAAGAAAACTAGGTAAAGTATGAGAAATGGGACTGTTGACACAAATTATTAGGAATATTTTGAAGGACACAAAGAATAACTAACTATATCAAAGAAATTGGGATATTTAATGGATGTATGTAATGGTGGAGCAGAAGGGAATTTGCAAGATGTGAATTGTTCAATTTGATTCATTTGAAATTTTGTTTAGTAATATTCCTGGGTGGTGACAATCCCTAGTTTGCCCTTCGGAAAAGAAAATCACCTGCTAGCTTTGGCTCACTTGTCTGAATGTCCATGGATAATACCAGTTATGCTTTGGGAACGTACAGATGAAGCACTGTTTATCCTCTATAAAACTTTTACACATGAATTAGTAACTGCAAACCATGAACAGTTACAGCTCTAAATTATACAAATCAGGATCCCCCACAATGGAAATCAATTAAGTTTAAGCCACTCACAGGCTTTACTAACATCAAGATTGTCTTTTTTTTCTTTTTCAGTAGGTTTCCTATAAATAAAAATGATATATAACCTAATTATATATAGCATGCAAGCTAGACTTGGTCAATAGTTGAATGAAGCACAGTCCCCTGGAATGTCAATACTGTACTTCTAAATGTAAGTTGGCAGATTGATTCTCAGGTCACAAGGCTCAAAGTGTGAAGATAAACTGATTTTAGAAAGAACCTATCTCCTCTCTCTTTTCTCTTCTTTCCTCTCTCCTTCTTTCTCTCAGTCACTGTTATTCTCCGGTACATTCTGCTTATCTGTAAAAATCTAAATCTAACCACTGCCACAAAGGTTCAAATGTTACCTACCCTGCTTCTTAGTAATCAACTAAATCAATAGATTTACATAAACCCAACCATTAGGTTGTACACCATAAATGTATACAATGTTGTATTTCAACTACATCACAATAAAACTGGAAAAACAAAACAAAAAAAAACAATTTTTAAAAATTAGATAATGGCTTCAAATAGACAGTCAAAACAGAAGAGTCATCTATCCTGAGTATTCTCCTCTTCTGGCCCCCAAATCTGATCTATAAAAAGAAAAGTATAATATTCTAATTAGACCGGACAGCCAAATGACCTTCCGGACATCCTTCCGATGACTTACCAGATGAAGCTGGGGCTGCGAGGGCTAAGGCAGAGGCAGCTGCAGCAGCTGTGAGGGCTGAGACCCTTGCTTGAATTTCATGCATTGAGTATGTATAATAAGTAAAGCCATAAAGAAGTCTGTATGTGGCCAGTTAAATGGGTTTTTATTTACTTACTTTTGATTTTAAAATCAATAAGGGACAATTCTAAATTGATATAATAATTGATTAAACTTCCTAATATAAAGTCACAAACATAGAAAAAATGTATATTTCAAGTAGTGATTATATAACAAATGCCCATGTAACCGACATGCAGGGCAATAAATCAAAGATTGACAGCATCCTTGGAGCCTATTTGTGTTCCAGTCCCTCCCTCTCAACTGGCAAAACCCATCATGGATTCTTTAGTAACTTTTGCTTTCCTTGCAGTTTATAACTTAGAAATGCATGGTTAAGTATTAAATTTATTTATTTTTCTCTATTTGAATTTTAAAAACATTGACTTAATTTTTGATTTTTTATCTTGTTTTCCTCGCCAAATTGTGTTTTTGTAATTCATCCATTCTGTTACATGCATGAAAATTAGGAAGACTAATTAGTTAATGTGTGTTATTTCTTCATAAAATAACCCTGTAAATAAAAGGTCAGTATAGAAAAAAAATGGTGGTTGCCCTTGGCAACTGAATAATAAGATGATTATTATTATTTTTTTTTACTTTCTTATAGTTTTTAATCAAACATTCTGAAATATTTTTCTCTCCTCCTCTCCTCTGAAAGCCTAGGAATCCAGGTTAAATGATACAATATATATAATTTTACTGCTTTTCACTATATACAATATCTCTATATTCACTACAAGATGATGTTCTTTTTTTCATTCCACATTAATCTTCCAAATCAGAGTATGGTTTACTTTTACAAAACCAGCTGTCTTGTGTGCAGCCCAAACATTCTTCTCTCCTTTCTATTATCCTTTGAGAATAAGGGCCATATTCTAGGGCTTGTTCTGCCAGCTGGCTTTGGGTACAACTCACTGGCAAGAATGAACACCATGAAATTGAAGCCTAGAAACAAACTCTGAAGTATGTTTCCTTGCTCTGGAGGCCAAATATCAAAGCTGGTGTGGTTGGCAACTCAGATAAATAACATTTTATAGAGTTTTCAATATAAGGGTGAGATGCTATTCTATTTGATGTTTAAATATATCCTGATTTGGTCTGAGGAAAAAGGAGAAATACTGCAAAAAAAATATTCTCATTATAAACGTATTTTAATACTTTTTAAAGTTGTGATAAAATGAAATATAAATTTCAAAAACTTCCCCTCTTAATATGTCTCCAGGTATTTTGATTACACTTTTAATAAAATAAGCAGCCTATGATATTTAGCCAAGTAAAAATTTTTCACCATGTAAAAACCTATACACTTAATACTTCTGGACCAATATTATAGGCATACAATATACTTTGAGATAATCAATTTGTTTTATTTCTCAGATAAGTACACACATGAGGTATGTATAGACAGGTATCTGAATTAGAAAGAAAAGCCAATTCTAAGTTTGCATTAAGTTATATCTTTTCTGATTTTGCTTTATGATTCTTTATTTCCCATTTCAAAAGGAGCCACCCAATAAAAGTAATCCAGATCTCTGCAGGTATGCAGTAATTGTTTTACTTCTTTAGTTAAGTGTGCCATGATTAAGTTAAAAAAAAGAAAAGGCAGCCAAATAAAATTTATCTAGGGATGAGTCAAAGCATGTGGATAATTAATATCCCTTAGCAATATTCACTTTGAATTTGTTCTCTTGAAGAAAACTTGAAATCATAATATAGTCATGTTTAAACTAGGGTTTTGCATATATTTTTCCTCATATTTTCTTAAGGCATTAGCATTAATTTCTTCTTTGGTCCTCATTTACATATACAATGCAAATGAAGTTTTCCAGTTATAATAATTTATAGTTTACAAAGGACTTCCCTATACATATGTCTTTTGATCTCCCAAACAACCCTGTCAGTCAGAGATTTAGTCAGCAAATATTTACTGAATATCTTCCAACTATGTATTTCACACTGTGGCAAAGAAATGGGACAGGGTGTAAGCAAATACAGCTCATATTCTCATGAAGTTTGACTTTTGGTAGGGAAGCCAAAGGACAAATTGCTTCAATTAATTATAAGTGACTGGATTATTATAAGGGTCAAATGTTGTGAAGGAGAAGTAATGCCTGCTTTCATATGGTGAAGAAAGTGAAAAGGACTTTTACCAAGTTTTGAAAGAAACACATCTGTCTTCTCAGGTAAGTCTTTCAATGACTATATGATAATGTCATTTTTTTTATAGTCATTGATGTCATCATTGTTATTCTTGTTGTTGTCTTACTTTCCCTCTGCCAGTAAGTATAGGAATGCTGGATTAATGATTATTCTAATCCTTTGAGACTTCAGGGGATTTGTTTTATCTTTATCTATTCTTGTCTTATCCACTGTGGCATTTATCCCCAGGATTAGTTATCATTAAAAACAAAAACAAAAAAGTGGGAGGAGTATTTGAGATCTTTCCCCACAAACACATAAACAGAACCAGTCTGGCTCAGATGAACACATAAAAGTTCTCTATATAAGTAGTTGCCAGAGATAATGAAGCATAAAGAAGAAGAAGCAAATTCTGCCTGGAGCCCTCAAGAAAAGCTTCACAGAGCAGAAGGATAAAATATCCTAATGGCTAACCCGCTAACCGTAGTTCAAAAATTGAAGCCTTGAAAAGCAGGGGAAGAGATTTCCAGTGAATGCAAAAAAACTGGAAATAGCCTAGATGTCCTTCAACAAGCGCATGGTTAAACAGCTTGTAACATATCCATACTGTGGGATACTGCTAATCAACAATAAAAAGGAATAAACTATTGAAACATGCAACAACATTAAGTCCCTAGGGAATTATGCTAATGGAAAATGGCAATCCCAAAGAGATGGGGGTAGGGAGAAGGCAGTGCCTGTGGTGGGGAAAAGTGGATTCTGCCTGGAGCCAAACTGAGGGAAGCTCTGGGTTCAACCTGCAAACCCCTAAGGACTCTCCCAACTGAGACCAGTCAGTGAGCACTTTCCTCTTCTGGGCAAATCTTGTAAAGTGAGCTGAGATCGATGACTAGAAAGGTGGTCAAACCCAAAGATGCATCTAAAGATCCGAGCCTATATCGTCAACATAAAACCCACAGAAATAATGCACACTGGGATGCTGGTCTTCCCCATCAGAGCTGATCGCAGTGGATCTGTGAATTCTGCACATCACATGTGTCCTCAGCAGCAACATTGCTATGCTTGACTTCAGCTACCATATTTTGCCTGCTGTGAGCTTGCCCTACCCTTCTATGCAATATATTTTGTAACAATGTGGAAGAAATACACAAGACTAGTAAGAGTTGGCATAATTCATGCATACTTCTGCAGTTATTATAGTAGCTGCTTTTGAAAGCATCATTAAAACTTTAGTGGATATATTTATATTTATTCATATCAAATTCTTAAAAAAAATGGAATAAGGTTATAAGTAGAGGCTTCTCCAATTTTTGAAGAAAAGGAAGAACAAATTTCAGCCTGAAGCCCAACTGTTGCTAATCAAACTTATTTGAGAATTATCTAGAGAAATTCTCCTCATTAGAGAAAATTGAAAGTTTGAGCACATCTGAGAGGGTTAATAAAAAGTTTCATTAAGTTTTTACAGCTCATTGTAACTTTGACATAAAAGTATCATCAGAGCATCATCTTTTTTTTTTTTTATATGAAACAAACACTATTACCACCCTGTAGTGAATGAACATCTGAAGCTCCCAGTTTCTGTGGCTTCTCCAGGGATAGTGAATGGTGAAAATGACAATCCAAAGAGACATATAAGCAAAGCAAATGACACAGTGAGTATTCTAGATTCTGAGGTTGTCCTCCTATTAGTGGAAGTACCGCATCTTAGAGAACAAGAAATCTCATACTGAAATACACAGTAACCACGGGTGTTTTAACCCCATCAAGAAAATCCCCTTTATGTATTTGGCAATAAAATACAAGGAAATTTACCTTTAGATGCATGCCTTATTTCCATTGCTTATTGGTTGATGCAGGTGATGAAAAGCTTGCCAGAATCTCCAAGAGTCTTCGGAGCTGCACCCTAAAAAGAAAAATGCACCAAAAATTACAGAGAAGATCATGGCCTGTTGGCATAAAAAGTAACACTGTCATCCATCCATAGTTACTATGCCAGGAAAGGGAGGCCTCCTTAAGACCAAACCTAGGGCTGTGGCTCGGAACAGTAAATGAAAGACATGAGAGGTCAGAGTCACAGAGAAAATATCTCTGTTACAGAAGTAAAGAATTCCATTTTTATCCACAATAGTTAATGCTGCCTAGAAACCTCTGATGTGAGCAAAAAGGAAAAAAAAAATCAAGCTGGCCACAGATGCCCAGAATATGCACCTTTATTTATTGTGCAGTCACAGAGAGAAATGACATCTCCAAAAGGGGCCACGTGAATGACTGCAGTTCCCTTTAATGCTCCAAACTACTTCAAAAGCTCAGTGGGTACTCTATGTTGTGTTTCTAAAGCAAGTAAACAAACAAACATACACCACTTTTCCTTCTTAGGTCTCATCATTGACTTTTCCCTTTATAGTTTCTCCAATATAGGAATCACTATTCCCCTTCTGTCCCAGATTTTAAAAATGTTATAGAAATATAATGTAAAACAATGAGTGCTAGGATTTTTTTTTCCTTTTTATTTATTGGGATGACACAGTTAATTAAATTATACAAGTTTCAGTGTTATAATTCTACGATACATAATCTATACACTATATTGTGTGCTCACCACCCTAAGTAAAATCTCCATCCATTGCCCTCCCCAACCCCATACTCTCTTCCACACCCCAATCACCACAATTTTTCCTGTGTCCATGATTTGTTGTTTTTTTTTCTCTTTTTGGTCAATCCCTCCAGAATTGGCCCCCTTCTTCCCTCACCCCACTTGATAGTTGTCAGCCTCCTGTCTCTATTTTGCTTATTAATTCATTTTGTTCATTCTCATATAAGTGAAATCATGTGATACTTGTCTTTCTCTGACTGGCTTACTTCAGTTAGGATAATGCTCTCCAGGTCCATCCGTGCTGTTGCAAAGGGTAAGAGTTCCTTCTTTTTTATGGCCAAGTAGCATTCCATGGTGTAAGTGTACCACAGCTATTGTATCCATTCATCTACTGATGGGCACTTGGCCTGTTTCCAAATCTTGGCTATTCTAAATAATGCTGCAATGAACATAGGGATGCATATATTCTTTCAAATTAATATTTCAGGTTTCTTCAGATAAATTATCACAAGACCATAGTAATCAAAATAGCATGAGAGCTGTTTTAATTATATAGAAATGTTTTACCTAATAAATATAGGAGAAATCAGTTCTCTCCTTTTTAGTGGCTGATAAAAATGTTTATTTATTAAATGAAATATATCCTTAGCTACAGGAATTCTATTCTATGTGTGTGTTCTCGGGATTTTCATCAATGCTAAGTGTAGGAACTGCTTAGGATGGGTGTATTTTTTAAAGAACATCTTTGAGAATTGAAGGAGTTAGTCTCCTTCTTTTAGGAGATCAATATCAGGAAATATTTGGGATTATATACTTATTATGAAGTAAAATTATGATATCTGGGTGTGAAGAAAAGGAATAAAAAAAATTGATATGCTATCTCAAGCATGGAGTTTTCTCCATGAGTTTAAAGATATATATCTGTGAAATGATCACAATTTAGGTTATAAACCTATCCATTACCTCCGAAAGTTTCCTCCTACCATTTTATTATACTACTAGTGCCCCATGCATGAAATTTGTGCAAAGGGGCTCAGCCACCACTGCCATGGCAGCTGCCTCTGCCTCAGCCCCAGCCCATTGTGGCTTCATCTGGAAGGATGTCTGGTTTAATTAGCATATTATGCTTTTATTATTTCTAGATATAATAAAGATATAAATACTATAGGTATAATATTTATTATAAATACGATAAAGAGATATGCTAATTAGACCAAACAGCAGAATATCCATCCAGATGACCTTCCAGATGAAGCCAGGGCTGCGAGGGCAAAGGGAGCCAGGGCTGTGAGAGCCGAGCCCCTTGCAGAATTTCATGCATCTAGTTTATGACAAAACCCTTAATATAAGATCCAGTTTATGACAAAAACTCTTAACATAAGATCCATTCTCATAGCAAATATTTTAGTATGCAGTAGAGAATTGCTAACTATAGGCACTCTGCTGAACACTAGATCTTTAGATACTATTTATCTTGTATAACCAAAACTTTGTATCTTTTGACGAATGCCTTCCTATTTTTCCCTCCCTCCAGCCCTGACAACTGACCTGTTTCTATGAGTTTTGGCATTTTAGATTGCTCCTATAAGGGGTACCATGTCATACTTGTCTTTCTATGTCTGGTTTATTTCACTTAATTTGTCTTCCAGGTTCAAACATGCTATACCAAATAATAATTTTTTTTTAAGGCTAAATAACATTCCATTGTGTTATACCACATTTTCCATTCATCTATTAACATATATTCAGATCACTTCCATGTCTTGGCTATTATGAACAATGCTACAATGAATATGAGAATATAGATATCTATTCAAGATAATGATTTAAATTCCTTTACATATTACCTAAAAGTGGCATTGCTATATCATATGGTTTTTTCTTTCATTTTTTTGAGGAATCTCCATACCATTTCCAACAGTGCGTGAATCAATTTATAATCCACCAATTGTGTACAAGGGTTCCCAACACTCTTTTTATGATAATTTTTTTTAAATAAAAGCCCTTCTAACAGTGTAACTCGATAGCTCATTGTGGTTTTTGATTTGACTTTCCTTAATGATTAGTGATGTTGAGAGTTTTTTTTTGTTGTTTTTTGTTTTTTTAATGAATCTGTTGGATATTTGTATATCTCTTAATTGAGAAAGTATATTCAGTCCTTTGCTCATTTTTAAATCAGGTCTTCTAAAAAATATTCACTAATATGAGTTCTTTATATATTTCAGATATCATTTGTCAGATATGTGGTTTGCAAATATGTTCTCCATTCTGCAGGTTATCTTCTCTTTTGTTATTTTTTTTCCTTTGATAGGCAGAAGTTTTAGTCATGAGGTACTCTCACTTGTTTATTTTTGTAGCTTGTGTTTTGGTGTCATATCCCCCACCCCCCAAAAAAAGAAAGAAAAATCATTGCCAAGAATAATGTCAACAGTTTTTTTTCTTCCATATTTTTACCATTTCAGGTTATATGTTAAGTCTTTAATGTATTTTGACTTGACTTTTTATGTGTGGTTAGAGGTAAGGGTTCAATTTCCTTCTTTTGCATATGAATAGCCAGTGTTTCCAAAAGCATTTATAGAAAATGTTCCATTGTTTATTTTTAGCTGTTTTGTCATAAATTATCATATTTGCATGTGTTAATTTCTGGGTTCTCTATTCTGTTCTCTATTGGTTTATTTATCTGTTTTTATGTCAACACCATGCTGTTTTGATTACTGTAGCTTTGTACTGTATTTTGAAGTAAGGAAGCGCAATGCCTCTGCCGAAAACCAATAATTGTCTCACTAATATAAAGTGTAGACAAGGAACCCGAAAGGCTGGTCAACCTTGAAGCTCTGAAAGGTCAGAGCCAGCCACCCCTTATCTAATTGAGACAGTGGTGGCTGAAGCAACTTCCCCACCAAATAATCATGTAAATCCTTACTGATAAAATAATCTACCTGTTACTGGAATTGCCTGCTTCAGGGCAAAGGGTGTGTCCCAAACCTAAATAAAAGGAATGGCAAGGCCAATGAAAGTAGTAGTCTTCTCACTAGAGGAAGGCTCCCGCCTGGCCCCCCCATATCGCCAAATTAATACTTTTCTAGTCTCGCTTTTCATTTGTGTGTGGCCTCCTCCAGAACCCAAACCCTGAACTGGGAACCCTAAACCACGCAGGACATGAAAGAGGTTCCCACATGCATCCACTTTTGCTCTTCTTGCTTAAAATTGCTTGCTTTGGGATCTTTTATGTTTTTATTTTATAGGGCTTTCATTTAATCTGTAGATTACTTTGGGTAGTATGGACATATAACAACATTAATCCTTCTAGCCCATGAACACAGTATGTTTTTTCACATATTTGTGTCTCCTTTCATCAGTGTGTTACACCTTTCAGCATACTGGTTATGCTCAGTCCTTAATATTTTATTATTTTGATGCTACTATAAAATAAATTGTTTACTTTTTTTAAGTAAATTGGTGGAGCATAGAAATCAACTGATTATTATACATGGACTTTTTATCCTGCTGATAACATTACAGTAAATTGGTTATTAGTTAACCGTAAAGAATGAAGGAAAGACTTGATAATGTAAGCATACAATTTATACAGAAAGTGCCGGTAACATTCTCTAATTCTGTTCACTGCTGATCACTGGGGAAGGGACTGGACAAAAACAGTCGGACGCATAATCTATATGGTCTGGATGACATGGGAATGTGCTTTTCTGTCAGTCATACAAGGGAGCATGTCAGTGGCCAAAATAGGTATACCACTGTAAGAGTATGAAAACCTGAATATGTAAACTCTCAGAAAAAGGGAGTTTGCTCTTTCGGCTCTGGGTCCTCTAGCTCTCTAGGAATTCCTGTCGCAGGGAGCACAGTCCCCTGCATTCCCTCAGGTGGCCCAAGGCCATGTAGACTCCACACAATGGACTTTAACTAGCCTGATGCTCTGCCAGACCCAGTTCCAACATGAAAAGGTCATTTTTGGACACTGGCCCTACTTCTGGCTTTGCTGTCCCTTTTCCAAGACTGGATGATGGGCCATGGAACTTTGCAACCTGAGAAATCTAACTCCACATAAAAAAAAAATCTACTACATCCCTGTCTCCTGTGGGGGCTTCTGGAAATGCTTATTCCCAAGAACCCTACTCCCACAAGCAATAGGGAAATCTGGTTTACTAATTTCTTCAGCAGCACTGCAACCTTGCTAAATTCATTTATTCATTCTTGCTTTGTTTCAGATCTTGAAGAGGAAAAAGCTTTTGCTTTTCACGATTGAGTATATTGGCTGTAAGCTTTACAGAGATGCCATTTATTGTGTTGAGGCAAGTTCCTTCTATACCTAATTTATTGAGAATTTTTATCAAAAAGGGTGTCAAATTTGGTCAAATTCTTTTTCTGTACCTATTGAGATGATAATGTGGCTTTGATCCTTTATTCTGTTAATGTGGGGTAACATTATTTGATGTGCATATGTTAAAACATCCTTGCATCCAGGAATAAATCCCACTTGATCATACCCTTTTAATGTGCTGTTAAACTTGGTCTGCTAACATTTTGTTGAAGATTTTGCATCTATGTTCTTTACGTGTGTTTGCCCATAGTTTTCTTGTGGTATCCTTACCCGGCTTTGATATCAGTGTGATGCTGGCCTCATTGAAAGTACTGGTAATTGTTCCCTTTTCTACTTTTTGAAAGTTTAAAAAGGATTGATATTAATTCTTCTTTAAAAGTTTGGTAAAATTCACTGTGAAGCCATCTGGTCCTGGGCTTCTCTATGTTAGAAAATGTTTGATTACTGACTAAATCTCCTTTAACAAACTTTTTCCAGCAGAGGATTACAGCTTGAAGTATTGTCAGAATGTACCAAACTATTATTCTGTTAAATATCAACTGAGCATAATCAATTAAATTTTCCTAATTTCAGAAAGAATACTTCAAACAAAAATTTCAAGACAATTTACTATTTCTTTGCAATAATGTGTTATTTTGTTGATTCATCTAGCAAGTATATATTTAGTACTATTCTGGATGCCAATGATGGAGCAGCAAGCAAAGTAGACCAAGACCTTTCTGGTCCTCAGAAAACTCACCTTCTATTTCATGTATGTGTAGGTGTGTGTATTGCCCACAAATATAAAAGAAGAATTTTAGAAATGGATGTTCATAGGGAAAGAGTAGAAGATACAGTAAAAAACAAACAAACAAAAAGTTTGAAGGAAAAGGACACAAACTGAACTAGAATCCATTATTTTTATCCAGTAATGGTTATAATTTTTGACTTTCAGCTATTAAACTCACACCAAAAAAGCCTATACATTTTTTCATGTTAAAAAATTGTTTAATTTCTATGGTTTATTTCCCTTTAATTTTATTAATAAAACTCCAGTGGAATGATAAGCTGTAAGCAATCAAGATTTTAGAAGGTTATTCCTTTGGATACTACATCGTTGTGTCGCCTTTTCACAATAAAGGAGGGCAAAATATGTTTAACATTTTTATTCTACATTGTAAATAATTTTTAAGTTACATTGATCAAAATTTCATCAATTTATTTTGAAAGTGATAAATAAAATACCATCTCCATCTATACTCACACATCCAAACTAAATGGATACTAATGAATAAAATATAGCAGGTTATATTATTGCTATAGCTTTGGGAAGTGACATATTTTGTCTTCAACCTTTGCTATTACTGTGTATTTCTGAAAGGAAAAAGCTTATCCGTATGTATCATTGGGTGAAATGTAAACGAAGAAAAGATTATGTATTGGGAAAAGAAATGCTAGAGTCTGTGCTATTTGAGGTGCTAGTGCAGCAGATGAGACACCTTCAGGGGGTTCTTTTAACAGTTCTGCAATACTGCAACACTTTCCAAGTTGTTATTCTGTGTATGAGTATCTGGCTGACAGAGCAGATTTCAAATTGGGACTGTGTTGGAGGAGCTTGTTAAAAAAAAAAATCTCCTGAGCATTCCTTTATATCTCACACGAACACCACACTAGGACTAAAAATACGCCTCAATATCGACTATAAACAAGAATGATCAGTTAACTTTAACAGCAATTTTCAAATTGCAGTATTTCCCTATAAATACATGGGTCATAATCCTTATGAATAAATATGGCTCCAAATTTGATGTGACTTTGGCATTTTTCCTATTAATTTTTGGGATCCTACTTATAAGAATATGAATAAAGTCTTTTACTGTTGAAGAAAAAGAAAATATTAGCATTTTTGTAAAAATTAAATATTATATATTTTTTAAATTGTCTACAATAGTACAAAATACATAGAAATTACTAATAAATATTAGTTTAATTTTTGGTTTAATTAAATTAAAAGTGTATTTGTAGTCAAATTTTAAAAACAGAGCATCTTGTCTATCCATGTTGGCAACATGATTGATTTTATTTGATAGTTAAACAGATGATTTTTTCCTGAGATATATTAATACGATGAACTATATAAAGACATTTCCAAATTTTGTATTATCCTTGCATTTCTGAAATAATATGCATTCGTTTAAAACTATTACTCTTAATCTGCTTTAAGAGGCTAATAATATTTTATTTGTTATTTTGTTATAACATTCATAACTAAACTATAGTTTTAATTTTTATGCAAACATGATTCGTTTTGATTTTATAGTCATATAAGAAAGAGAATTAGGAATTTTCCTTCTTGTTTGATACTCTGGGAAAGTTTTAAAATCATTAGAATTATCTGTACCTTAAACATTGGTAAAATTTCTCTGACATTCTTCATATATTTTGCCTTGGTTGAAGTATAGGAATTCTTCTGAAACTTTTCTTTCTTTGATGTTGTTCAATTTGAATGTTCTATTTCATCTAGTCAGTGTTTTTTTTTTTTTTCCAATCATCTATTCCTAAGTAACTAAACTTTTAAATAAAATTTTCATATTTATTTACACAAAGATGTTTAAGAAAGGTCTCACTGTGTTTTTCACTTACTAGCCCGTCTTAGTTTTTAATATCCTGAGTCAATTTTCCTATTTTTTGTCTGTAAAAATGTAGCTTCAAATCTTCTAATTCAAAAAAGTTGCACTGAATCCTATTAAGTTTCACTTTATATGACTACTAGAGGCCCAGTGCATGAAATTCTTGCACAGGAGAGGGGGAGTGTGTCCCTCAGCCCAGCCTGCACCCTCTCCAAGCTGGGAACTTTGAGGGAGTCCGACTGCCCACGGGATCAAGCTTAAATGGGCAGTAGGACATCCTTCTCACAATCTAGGATTGCTGGCTCCCAACCACTCACTTGTATGCCTGCTGATTGCCCCTAACCACTTCTGCCTGCCAGCCTGATCAAACCCTAACCACTCCCCAGCTATTCTGATAGATGCCTAACTGCTCTGCTGCCAGCTCGATTGCCCCTAATGGCCCTCTCCTATAGTCCTGGTCACTCCCAACTGCTCTCCCCTGCTAACCCAGTAACCCCTAACTGCCCTCCCTTGCCAGCCTGATTGCCCCCAACTGCCCTTTCCTACTGGACCAGTAACACCTAACTGCCCTCCCCTGCAGGCCTGGTCCCCACAACTGCCCTCCCCTGCAGGTCATCTTGTGGCAGCCACTTGTGTCCACATGGGGGCAGCCATTTTTGACCACATGGGGGCAGCCATCTTAGAGTGATAGCCAATTTGCTCTTTTACTCTTTTATTAAGTAGGATTATGGTATTCCCATTCGAGGAGATCCATTATACCTGTGAATTTCTATGTTGTCTCTCAGGAAGTTTGGTGGTTAATAGATGTCAGCATCAGTCTTCTCTAAGAATCTGCTGGGCTGAAGACTGCTCTTTTACCCAACATTCATAAACCTTCTCAATGTAGCCTCTCTCCTGGATGCAGGTGCACATAGGCTTGATTCTCTACTCAAATTGCTGGTAACTCCAGTTTTAGAGTGCCCCACTGATTCATCTGATGCTTTCTTAGGACTGAACCACAGGAAAAATTTCTTTTGTTCAATTGTTTGTTTTTTCCCTGCAAAGTAGATATCTTGATAGCATTATCCAATAAATTTTCTGCATTCTAATCTTCATGAAAAGGCCAGTTTAGGAGTAGCCCAGACAGTTAGACATTGCAATTGCATTATGGTGATGGATCACTGTATTAGTTATCAATTGCTGCATTACAAATTACTCTACAACCTGGAAGTCTATAACAATAAACATTCAATAACAGACATGAATTCTGAACATTAGGAATACAGAAACATCTCAACTATGCGGGACATGGTCTCTAATGAGATTGCAGACAAGTTGTCAAATGGAAGAACACCATTCACTGAGGCTGAAGGTCTTCTTCCAAGCTTTCTCATGAGGTTGTCAGCAGACTTGGGTGGGAAACTCAGTTTCTCACCTAAATGGGGCATCTCTGTAAAACTAGCCCATGAAATGGCATCTGGCTTCACACCAGGAGAGAAAGAGTGGGAGAGGGAGAGGGAGAAGGAGACAGAAAGGGAGGGAGAGAGAGAGAGAGAGGGAGAGGGAGAGAGAGAGAGAGAGAGAGAGAGAGAGAGAGAGAGAGACAGAGACAGAGAGAGAGAGAGAGAAATATAGACTTTTTAAAAAATATATTGTATTGATTTTTTACAAAGAGGAAGGGAGAGGGATAGTTAGAAACATCAATGAGAGAGAGACATCGATCAGCTGCCTCCTGCATGCCCCCTACTGGGGATGTGCCCACAACCCAGGTACATGCCCTTGACCAGAATCGAACCCAGGACCTTTCAGTCACAGGCCGATGCTCTATCCACTGAGCCAAACCGGTTTTGGCAAAAATATAGACTCTTAAGAATTATATAATTCTTCTTATTACTATATAAAAATTATATAATAACCTGGCTTCCCACCAGAACAAATGAGAGAGAGAGAGAGAGAGAGAGAGAGAGAATGCTAGCACAAGACAAAGCCATATTCTTAAGCACCTAATCTCAGAAGCGACACTCCAAATTTCTGCCATACACCATGAGTCTCAGAGAGCAATCCTGGTACAATAGAAGACTTCACAAGGGTGTAAATAATAGGAACCAGGGATCATTGGGGGCATGTAGGAGGCTGGACACAACAATAACTCATCATAGGGCTGATATATTACTTATACATTATTGTGCAACAAATTGCCCTAAAACTTAGTGACTTTTATTATCTGTTTCTGTGGGTCAAGAATTTGAGCACGACTTGTGTAAGACCCCAGCCTCTGAATCTGTTACAAGGCTGCCATCATCAAAAGACTCAATGGGAATGGATTTGCTGTCCAGCTTACTCTTATTGGTCACTAGCAGGATTTAGTTCCTCATTGCCTTTTGGACAAAGGTCTCAGTTCCTCAGACACTTTGGCTGAGATTGTTCTTCATTTCTCTGCCATAGAAAACCTATGAAATGCAGATGGCATTAGAGCAAACAAGAAAAAAGTCAGGAGGGAATGACAGCAAGACTTCTAGAACTGAATCGTAGAAATGACATCCCATTATCTTGCCATAAACTGCTTGTTAGAAGCAATTGGTAAGATTATTCCAACTCAAGGGGAATGAATTATACATGTGTTACTACTGGACATGGGGATCTTTGGGAGCCACAGGACAGCTGGCTAGCTGTACTCTATCAGAGCCTATAGGAAAAGTTAGCTGCAGGTACAAGGTGGCTAAAAACATGCTGCTGGTAAACCTGAAAGTATATCTGTAGAAGGAAATATATTACACATCTATAAATCAGTCATTTGAACAAATGAAGATAATAAAAATGAAAAATTGCTGGAGACAACTAATGCTTTGGAAAGAGACAATATAGAGCTGCAAATGATTATCAATTAAAAGCTAAATATGGGCCTGCTTGGCAGCATATAAATCATTTTTCCTGCAGCTAGAGGGCAAAGAAAACTGAGGATGAAGCCCACAATTTAATCACAGAAATAACAAAGCTCAAAGGATACTCAAATTCCAAGCTAGACAGACAGGTTTGTCAAGCCAAGTTCAGGACCTTGACGGGAAATTAATGAACCCTGAAACATGGAATGGGCATCTGGCATAAATAATGTTTGAGGATGACTTTAAGCAAGTAATGTTGAAAGCCTGTCAGAAGGATTGTAGAGTAGTGTGTACTACAGAGTAGCAGTCCCATCGCCTGCCATTCCAATAGTGGTAGGTCTTTAATACTATCAGTATCAGGTTGTACTTTCCAATGTAGTGTCTCCGGGTAGTATGTCATCTTTAGGAAATCCTAGCCCGCAAGTCACCAAATTTAATAGCAAAAGCTTAGGAGTGACGGGCATGTCACCAACAGAGAACAAGATGATACTCTCAAGAAGGAAAATGGAGCAGAAATTCCAGACTCAAGAAAATGGTGTTTTTAGAAGACAAACTATGTCAACTACTTCCCCAATTTTGCCAGCCATTACTGACAATTGAGGGCTGAGCAGTGTCTAACAGAAAGTTCAGAAACTGGTCCAAATGTCATCACTGCCAAATAACTGTATTTTTCTGGGTCTCAGTGACCTTGTCTATGAATCAGGATAATATTATTTTTCACCATGAGCATTCTGCGGAAGTTCAGAAAACTGAATGTTTGGTATAAAAGTTATAGTCTTAGTCCAGGGAGAAATAAAGCTACTGCTCAAATGCCCACTCACAGAAGATGGGGGCATGTGTCAGAGAAAAAGCTCAGTATCTGAGGCAAGTTCTAGAAACTGCTAAAACAAAAGTGAGTCAAGGTCACGGAAACCTCAAAATAGGAATGCTCTGAAGATCACCAGTTCTAACCTTTGCCACCTGCCCACTTGGAGGATACATTCTACATTTAAGAAACTTATTTGTGCTGCCTTCATATTTCAATATAATAGAAAGAAAAAAAAACAACAATGTGAAGAAATGTAAGGTCTGAATAATTACTAGCTGCCAACCCTTGAAGCAGGCCCTGAAGCAATTCTCCAACTCTGTTCGTTGAACAAGCAATGAGTCCCCATGACACTCATCTGTCTGTTCTTATCAGGTCAGAAAGTCTTAACCTCACCAGAGAGCCTCACCCCCAGGCCTCTGATCAAGTTTTCTGGTCCAGGCATCCACAAGTCACTCTGTGCCTGTTCCTCCCTATCTCTCTGGACTGCACAGTCATTCTTTAACTTTGCTTCCCAGTCTCAGCTATATATTGCAATTTCCTTCACAGTAAATATAGTTGCAAAAAGGCATTTCGGCTTTCTTGTACAGTAGTGTTCAAAAAAAGAGAGAAAATTGGAGGAGGGGGGAAATGACACTTAATTCCTATAGTAGAACAATATGAATCACCCAGAATTATATTAACTATTTTAATCAGAATCATTAATTGTGATAGGCTGTAATTATATTCAGCTGGCCTTGTTTCTCTAAAGAGCTGAAAGCATTTTTTAAGTATTAACTCATTATCTATATACTGAAAAAGAACCCCTTGAAATATAGCAATGGGAATTGAAGAAACAAACACTTTTGAAAGAAACTTCATTATCTGCACAATATCCCTTTGATTCCTTTCCGGGGCAGAACAAGAGGGAAACAATCATCCTAATGTCTTTTTCCAGAGTTTCTGATTGACTCCCTCCTTAGGGGTGCTGGGAGAGTTTCCTTTTTGGTGGCTGTATGAGTTTGCCAATGCTGCCATTACAAAGTACTCCAGCTTGGGCATCTTCAACAACAGAACTTCATTGTCTCACAATTCTGAAGGCTAGATGCTCAAAAATCAAAGTGTTTGCAGATTTGATTCTGTGAGGGATTGTCCTTGGCTTATCGATGGTTTTATCTTGTAGATGTGTTCCAACATCTTTCCATATGTTTCTGTCTCTGTTCAAATATCACATTGAATTAGAAGCCCAACATACTCCTATCTTAACAAATTACATCTGAGATGACCCTATTTTCAAGTAAAGTAACATTCTGAGGTACAAGTGGTGAGGATTTCAATATATAGGTTTTAGGGAGATACAATTGAACACTTAACAAATATGCTAAAGGTTAATATGGTTTTTAATGTACTTACCAAGGCAAAGGAAAAAATGGTAGATTAAAACATCATATCTATAAGGATAAAATTCCAACTCTAGTATTTTTAGTGCCTAGCTTTACAACCAAAAAATTCCCAAGAGTTAGAATAGTTTTATACATACAATTGTAGATTCCTTTTTGGGAACTCCATGCTCTAAAACAAATCAATCATAGGTCAGCCCAACAAATTACAGGTCTTACCAAGGCATTCCTGAACTTCTTATTAATCCTAGTACTTGTATTAGATGATTTAATTTTTGAAAACTACCTTTCTACACAATAGACAAAAAAATATTCATTTGCAGTGGTCAGACAGATCTATAATTGGTGTATAAAGACATCCAATAGGGCAAATAGAACTTCTTACTCTACTAGCTAAAAAATAATGAAAATTCAGAGATCCTTTTTATACAAAACATGAAAAATTATATATTTTTTCGTCAACTATTAATCTTTACTTTCATTAACCATTTATTTGGGCCAATTGGTAAAGAGCCAATAGCTTGTCCATCCTTTCTCACTGACTTAATTAAACCAACTAATTACTTGAATGTCATGAAATCATGCGAACATAATGCATAGAGATTTTTAAATGTAAAGCTTTAGAAATTCATTTTAATAAAGAAGTTATCACTTTACATTTATACCTGCTTTATGTAAATTATATAAAAAACAAAGTTAGACATTGACTGATAGACACCTGAGTGATAAGCATGTAGCATGTGAGTTAAAGTTTTGATTTTCAATTGAGGTGATAACCTGAGAACGCTGGTAACACTTTTTGTACGTTTTAAAAAGTAAATGGGCCGAGACCGGTTTGGCTCAGTGGATAGAGTGTCGGCTTGCGGAATCCCAGGTTCGATTCCGGTTGGGAGCATGTACCTTCTTGTGGGCGCATCTCCACTGTGGGGCGTGCAGGAGGTGGCTGATCGATGTCTCTCTCTCATCGATGTTTCTGACTTTCTATCTCTCTCCCTTTCTCTCTGTAAAAAAATCAATAAAATATATTTTTTAAAAAAAGTAAATGGAATATTATTTTGATAAGAAAGTGTTAGGAAATTCAATATTAGCTGCTATTAATTTTAATTAATAACAGGGCCATTTTCTCCTATTTATTCTATTTGTTAAAATTTATCCTGATATTTAAGTATATAAAGCAAAAACTCTTACTTACATTCCTCACTTCTCAGTTATACAAACTTGTTTCTTTCTTTATTTTTTAATATATCATTCACATATTTTTTAGACTATGATCTCTAATGTAATGGCAAAGTCAAACCTCCCAGCTCATTTTATGTGGGCTCAAATAAACTATTTAAAGTATGTGCTACTGAAACTATATTGCATAAACACTTAATACACTAGTGGAAATATATCCTCTATGTTAGTATTTCTTGCCTTTGACATTGAAATTACAGAGGAATTCTACCACATTAAGATTCTCCCATATTAGGCCTGATGGATTTATCTTAAATCTTTAAAATAACCCTATCAGTTTAGGCACTTTGATTATTACCAATAATAACTTAAATGTTATATGTCTTTGGAGTACATAATTAAGTTCAGAAGTACATGTGACTTCAGTTTTAGCTGGAGACTCACAATCATCAGAATCCCAAGTGTAATTTCTGCTCTCTTACTTTGATACTTTTTCATGTGTTGTTTTCATTCACATACTGGTTCCATGCAGTTTAACTGGTTGTATGAACTTTTTAGACCATATGTCTAAGTGACTCCTCTCACTGCCCTCATCTGCAGAATTGGTGAATATCTTTTTTTACAACTTCTATGGAAAAAAAGAAATGTCTTCTGCAACTTCAAGAATTAGAAAGAGAGCAATAAGAAAAGCCCAGAGTAAGCAGAAGAAAGGAAATAATAAAGATCAGAGCAGAAATAAATGACATAGAGACCATAATAATAATACAAAAGATCAATGAAGCTAAGAGCTGGTTTTTTGAAAGGATAAACAAGATTGATGAACTTCTAACCAGGCTCACCAAGAAGCAAAGAAAGAGGAACCAAATAAATAAAATCAGAAAGGTAAGAGATAAAATAACAACAGACCCCACAGAAATATGAAGAATCATAAAAAAATATGATGAGCAATTATATTCCAACAAATTGGTCAACTTAAAAGAAATGGACATAATTATAAAAAAAAAAAATACAACCTGCCAAAATTAAAAAAAAAAAAATCTTAACCAGAGGGAATAAAAAATATCTGAATAGGCCAATAACTATGAAGAAAATTGAAGCAGTAATTTGAAAAAAAGAAGAAGAAAAAAATAACTTCAAACAAAAAGAGTCCTGGACCAGACGGCTTCACAGGAGAGTTTTATAAAACATTCAAAGAAGAAATAAAACCTATCTTCCTCAGAATATTCCAAAAAATTCAACAAGCACTTTCAAGCTCTTTCTATGAAGCCAGCATCACCTTAATCCCAAAACCAGAGAAAGACAATGCAAAGAAAAATAATTATAGGCTAATATCCCTCATGAACATAAGTGCCAAAATTCTCAACAATATTTTAGTAAATCAAATCCCGCATTACATTAGAAAGATCATACACCATGATCAAGTGGTATTTATTCTGGGGCTACAAGGATAGTACAACATCCACAAATCAATGTGATATACCATATAAACAAACGGAGAAATTAAAACCATATGATCATATCCATTGATGCAAAAAAAAAGTATTTATAAAATCTAACATCCTTTCTTGATAAAAACCCTCACCAAGGTGGGAAGAGAAGGATCATACCTTAACATAATAAAAGCCATATATGACAGGCTCACAGCCAACTCATACTCAATGGGCAAAAACTAAAACCATTTCCACTAAGAACAGGAATATGATAGGGATGCCCATTCTCACCACTCCTGTTCAACATAGTACTAGAAGTATTAGCCATTGCAATCAGACAAGAAGAAGAAATAAAAGGCATCCAAATTGGAAAATAAAAAGTAAAACTGTTATTATTCACAGATGACATGATATTGTACATAGAAAACCCCAAAGACTCCATCAATAAATGACTTGAATCTGGCAATGAAATAGGATACAAAATTAACCCCCAGAAGTCTATGAATTTTCTATTCACCAGTGGTCAGCAAACTCATTAGTCAACAGAGCCAAATATCAACAATACAATAGTTGAAATTTCTTTTGAGAGCCAAATTTTTTAAACTTATACTTCTTCTAAAGCTATTTTTTTGAAAATAGACTTGCCCAGGCTGTGGTATTTTGTGGAAGAGCCACACTCAAGGGCTGTATATGGCTTGCTAGCTGCAGTTTGCCAACAATGGCTATATACCAATAATGAACCCACAGAGAAATTATAAAAGCAATCCCATTTACCATTGCAACAACAAAAATAAGATACCTAGAAATAAATTTCAACAAGAAGATAAAGGACCTGTACTTAGAAAATTTCAGAACGCTGAAAAAAGAGATCAAGGAAGACATGAACAAATGTAAAAATATACCTTTTCATGAACTGATAGAATCAACATCATTAAAATGTCCTACTGCCGAAACCAGTTTGTCTCAATGGATAGAGCATGGGCCTGTGGACTGAGGGGTCTCAGGTTCAATTCCAGTTGGGAGCATGTACCTTGGTTGGATGCACATCCCCAGTAGGTGGTGTGCAGGAGGCAGCTGATTGATGTTTCTATCTCATCAATGTTTGTAAATCTCCCTCTACCTTCCTCTCTGTAAAAAATCAATAAAAAATATATTTAAAACGTCCTACTACGCAAAGCAATCTGTAAATTCAATGCAATCACCATGAAAATACCAAAGACATACTTCAAAGACTAGAACAAATTCTCTAAAAGTTCACCTGGAATAAAAAAATACCCCAAATAGCCACAGCAATCTTGAGAAAGAAGAACAAGGTTGGAAGGATCACAATACTAGATATCAAGCTATACTACAAAACCATTGTTCTCAAAACTGCCTGGTACTGGCACAAGAATGGACATATAAACCAGTGGAATAGAACAGAGAACCCAGAAATCAATACAAGCCATTATGCTTAATTAATATTTGACAAAGGAGGCAAGACCATACAATGTTGGGACAACAGATACTTGCAAAGAAAAATGAAACTAGATCACCAACTTACACCATACACAAAAATAAACTCAAAATGGAGAAAGGATTTAAACATAAGGTGGGAAACCATTAACATCTTAGAAGAAGCCATAGGCAGCAAAATAACAGTATTTGTTGTAATAATATACTTAATGATACAGCTTCTAGGGCAATGGAAACTTAGTAGACAATAAACAAATGGAATAAATCAAAATAAAAAGCTTCTCAGCAAAAGAAACCATCAGCAAAACAAAGTTCACTGCATGGGAGAACATATTTGCCAATGTTATCTCCGATAAGGGTTTAATCTGCAACATTTACAGGGAAATCATACAACTTAACAAAAGGAAGATAAACAACTCAATCAAAAAGTGGGCAAAGGACCTAAATAGACAGTTTTCAAAAGCAGACTTTCAGAAAGCCAAGAGACATATGAAAACATGCTCAAAGCCACTAGCCATCTGAGATACAAATCAAAACAACAAAGAGATACCACTTCACACCTTTCAGAATGGTTATCATCAACAAGTCAACAAATGACAAGTGCTGGAAAGGATGTGGAGAAAAAGGAACCCCCCTTCTCTGCTGGTGGGAATGCAAACTGGTGCAGCCATTGTATGGCGTTTCCTCAAAAAATTAAAAATGGAACTGCCATTTAACCCAGTAAACCACTTCTACTAATATATCCCAAGAAAACAGAAACACCAATGAGAAAGGATATATGCAGTCCTATGTTCATAGCAGCACAATTTACAATAGCTCAGGAAATAGCATAAATGCCCATCAGCAGATGAGCGGATTAGAAAACTGTAGTACATCGACACAATGAATACTATGCTGCTACTAAAAAAAAAAAAAAGAAGGAATCCTTACCATTTGCAGCAACATGGATGGAACTGGAGAGCATTATGCAAAGTGAAATAAGCCAGTCAGTGAAAGAAAAATACCACATGACCCCACTCATTTATGGATAATAAAAATAATTATAAGCTGATGAACAAAAATATATACAGAGGCAGAGAAGTATTGAATAGACTGTCAAACTACAGTGGGAAGGATGGGGCAGGTTGGGTTGTTGGGCAGGGAGGTAAGAGATCAAGTGAAGGACTTGCATGCATGCATATAAGCGCAACCAATGGATGCAAGATACTGGGAGGGGGGTGAGGGCATGTGCCAGGCGTAGGGGAGATTGGGGGAAGATCAATTGGGGGGGGAAGAAAGGAGATATATGTGCTACTATTTGTAATACTTTAAACAATAAAAAAAAAGAAATGTATTTCCTATCTAATAAAAAGGGAATATGCCAATTGGTCCTCATGCTGTTGTAAAGATGGGGCATTCACAGCCAATAAGGAGAGAATATGCTAATTGATTGCAACCCCCTCAAAGATGGAGGTGCCCATAATCACAAGATGGCCCTACCTAGTCCCCTCAGCCCCACAGGGGCAGCAAGCACAAGGCTCCATGTGCCTGCCTCTGCAGCCCCCCAGTCCCCTCAGCCCCCCAACCACTCAGGGATGCCTGAGGCTCAGGTAATCAGGGCCAGCTGAGGCTTGTGCTACCAGCAGTGGTAGTAGCAGAGGTGTAATAGGGTTTTGCCTTCCCCTGATCGCAGGGTTGCCTCCTATCCCTGAGGGCTCCTAGACTATGAGAGGGGACATGCACCAGCCTCTAGTAAATATATATATGCTAAGAGACTGAACAATGGAAGAACCGAATAAGGATGGAACAACCAAACTAGTTGACCAGTTGCTATTAAATGCACTGACCACCAGGGGGGCAAACCCTCAAAGCAGGAGCTGCCCCCTGCTGGTCAGTGCACTCCCATAGCAGAAGTGCTGCTCAGCTGACAAATGGGTACCAGGCGCCAGGGTCACAGCTGGCAAGCACAGCTGTGGTGGCACAAGCCTCTCCTACTTCCACTGAGTGCTACCAAGTGGTAGTGGTGGTAGTAGGCACAGTGGGGCCGGGTTGAGTGGGAGCAACATGGTGCCTGGCCCAAGCTTGGGCTTCTCCCCAGCCGCCTGCTTCTTCATGCACTACTACATCTCTCGGGAATGTTGGATTTCCAGTTTCAGCCCAACCCCCAAAACCGACTGTCCAACATCCTCCGAGGGGAGAGATTCCTGATTGCAAGAGGGCACAGGTCAGATTGTGGGACCCCTCCAGGCCTCTAGTCCTATATAATAAAAGGGTAATATGCAAATATACCAAATAGCAGAACCAACCAACCAATCAAAATGTAATATGCTAATGATAATCTAAGGCTACTCAATTGTTTGCTATGATGTGCACTGACCACCAGGGGGGCAGATGCTCTGACCAATAGGTTAGCTTGCTGCTGGGGTCTGGTCAATTGGGACTGAGTGAGATGGGTCAGACACGCCCTAGAGCCCTCCCGTGGTCCCTCCCCAGCCCAATTGTGCTCCAGTGGGTTCCCTCAGCCTGGCCTGCACCCTCTCACAATTCAGGACCCCTCGGGAGATGTCAGAAAGCCAATATGAGCCCAATCCCTCAGGCCACTCCCCTTGGGAGGGCGCCAGACGCAGGGCTCATGGCTAGTGAGCACTGCTAAGGCAGCTCAAGCCTCTCCAGATCAGGACTGATTGGGCAGGAGCCTGCGGCAGGCACAGTGGGGCTGGGATGAGTGGAGTGGCAGATAGGAGCTGCAGGCAGTGTTGGACTGCGGGTTTCAGCCTAATCCCTGTAGGGACCCCACCTGTGCATGAATTTGCGCATCAGACCTCTAGTATTAAAATAAAGCCACAAGCCCTAGCCAGTTTTTCTCAGTGGATAGAGCATTGGCCTATGGCTTGAAGGGTCCCAGGTTCAATTCTAGTTAAGAACACCTATATTGGTGCATACAGGAGGCAACTAATTGATGTGTCTCTCATCACTGATGGTTTTATCTCTCTCTCTTCCTCTCTGAAATCAATTAAAAATATTTTTAAAAATATAAAAATAGCCCTATTCGGTTTGGTTCAGTGGATAGAGCATCAGCCTGTGGACTGAAGAGTCCCCGGTTTGATTCCCAGTCAAGGGCACATGCCCAGGTTTGGGGCTCAATCCCCAGTAGGGGGCATGCTAGCAGCAGCCAATCAATGGTTCTCTCTTATCATTGATATTTCTCTCTCTCCTTCATCCTTTCTTTTTGAAATATATATATCCACAGCAAATTGAAAAATATTATTTATTGCAGGCCACCTGTCCTCCAACTAAAGAATAATTCTAATCAATTTTAAGATGGAGGATGAAAGAGGGAGAAAAAGAAAAGTAAAGCAGCAATGGCTTCTGTTCCTATAATAAAGAGCCTAATTTCATGCTATTATCTGCTTGATGATTTAAGCAGAATAAAGCGACACTGATCTGAAAATGTGAGCATGAGGCAGAACAGGAGAATATTTGTAAGAGGGATAATTGCAGGCACCCATGGGGCTTCGCATAAAACTCATTGGCAGAAAAGACAGGGCTCTCTTATGAATGATGGATAAATGTAATTCCTAGCTACCAGTGTACTTTTTATTCTAACAAGACAAAAGAATGGAATCCAGGCTAAAATTGCTTTAGATTAGAGCAGTTTCTAAGTGAATTGTGTTTCTACATGATTAGACAGTGACTATATGGGCAGTTCATTCAGGTCACTGATGCAGATACTCTGATCTGTCATTCCTGCCAATATTCAAAGTTATTAAACAATACTGCCCCATGAAACCAAGAAAAAAAAATGTGCTGTGAGTTTTAATAAGTACATGAAAATCTTCAATTAAATTTTACATGAGAGAAAACATATATGGGCTTTAATCTTTTCAGTAAAATCTCCCTGGAAAGGAGAGATGAAGGTAAAATTTAAAACAAGAAAGATGAAAGCTGATTAAAAATATATGAGCGCCATCTGGTGTCAGAAATAAAAATAATT
>PVJN01010193.1:0-40549 GCA_004026805.1 Lasiurus borealis
GTTTGGCTCAGTGGATAGAGCGTCAGTCTACGGACTGAAAGGTCCCAGGTTTGATTCTGGTCAAGGGCATGTATCTTGGTTGCGGGCACATCCCCAATAGAGGGCGTGCAGGAGGCAGCTGATCTATGTCTCTTTCTCATCGATGTTTCTAACTCTCTATCACCCTCCCTTCCTCTGTAAAAAAATCAATAAAATATATATTTTTAAAAATCACTTATACCCATATAGTCCCAGTCAGATGAGCTAAAATTGTTCTGTCTGGACCTCCTGTGCCAAGGATCCACAGCCCCCTGCATGGCACAGACCCAGGAGGCTGACCACCACTCCCTGTTGTTGTGACTTAACTAAGCAACTTGGGGCAGGTATTAAACATCTCTCAGCCTGGGTTCCCTCGTGTAGAATAGGGCTAACTGTAGACTGTGTAGAGTTTAATCAGAATGAATTGATTTTATATTCCAAGTGCTTCGAACACCTCCTGACACACATGTAGTGAGCATAAGTGTTCGCTAACTAAGTACAGTGGTACCTCGCGATATGAGTGCCCCAACATACGAGATTTTTGAGATACGAGCTGTCGAGCGAACGATTTTTGCTTTGAAATACAAGCAACATTTGAGATAGGAGTCATCGCGAGGATCAGCCGGCTGCACACGACCCACCAGTTTACTGCGACTCGAGCGTCTCATAGTTTCCCACGCCTCAAGGTTACGGAACGAATTAAACTCGTATCTCGAGGTACCGCTGTACCAATTGGGAGTAGTGGTGTTTACCAAAGAGAAAGCAGCTGTCGGTGCTCAAGGCTCACATGCAGCTTGTGGCTGTCCTCTTAGTGTGTCAGGGCCTTCTGGGCAGTGTCACCGGAGCCGCATTGGCTAAGGGACAGCGTCTGTTGCTTATGGGGCTACAGAAATAAAATATAGCGGGTTCTTTGCTCCCTTGCATTCAGGCAGATACTAAGGACCAGGTTCCTCTGGTAGAAGGAAAAGGGAGCGTCCCCTAAATGTGGCGAAGGAGACTTACTCACCTGCCATAAAGAGGAGCCAGCAGGGCGGGGCAGGAACCTTTGGACTAGTCCTGGGTACTAGTTCTGGGTCTTTTACTAAAACCAGCCCCGTGAAATCGGCAGGGCACTTATCTGGGTTTCAGTTTCCGGCCCATAAAATAGAGATGATAATTCCCATCATGCTGCTTGCTAGAGTGGCTGGAGTGCTCAGTGATGGACTCTGTTAACATCAGCTGTGAACTCTGAAGATGGGCAGTGTACTCTGAGACTGCTCAACATTTCCATAGTGGATCTGAGATTATTAACAGGGAGAAAGTGGGCGTCAGGCAGGTTCAGGGTTACTGTCACCTGCCATGTAGCCTCCCTCGTTTGCATCCCCTCTTTCCCTCATTTTCTGAGGTGGTTGGGCACACAAGGACCCTGGACTGCTGCAGAGTGCCTGTTGAGGGAGGTGGGAGGTGGAGAAGGGTGTCTTGGATACCTTATGTGTGTCTGTCCCCGTGATTGAGGAAAATGCCTCAGCTTTCTGCCTTCTATAAGTTTTGTGGGGGTTTTTTGTCCGTAATGGGTGGTACGAGAGTCAGCAGGAAAAGGATCTTCCAAAAGCTGTCACTCTGTTGACTATCCATATGTACTAGCTATGGATTCCGCTCTTAATTACGGAATTCTGATTTTGTCTTTGTCAGAAGACAGTTCACAAGATAAGAATCCGTATTGTGACTCTTTTAAGTTGCAGGCATGTTATGGGGGACATAACTGGCCAGATTTCAAGACTGTTGTTAATCCGCCTTCACAAGCTTGTGTTGTTTGGTTGAGTGTCAGCATTTCTCCCCTGCCCCCACCTCCGCTGCTCCATCACAGCTTAGAGGAGGAGGATGCTTGCCCCTTCTACCCTAACACTCTGCCCCTCTGAGCAGGGGGGGATAATGGCGGTGGCAGAGGTGCTGTGGTTGCATCTGCAGGTCATTAAGGTGCAGGGCACACCAGCTGTCCTTTCCCCCAATCTGAACGCCAACTCCTAGCTCCCTGTCAGTTGCCAGTATTCATGGTACTCATGCCTTTTTTCTTCCTGTCTTGATCGTGAAATAAGTCCTTTAATGCTCTTTCAGCTGCCTGTGGGTAGTTTGCCCATCATAATACTTCCTTTTACCCTAACTTTTTTACGTCATTTCCTTATAAGACAAAACCCCTTGCCCATTAAAGGCGCACTGAGGTCCTGGAATAGCTGTGTGTTTATGGACAAATCTGGAAGTCAGATTCTCCTAGCAGAGTTGAGCTGGCTGTGGGAAGGATGGAGAGGTACCCACCTCAGCTCTGATGGGCGGCAGTGGCAGTGCACTACCAGGGGCTGAGAAGGCTCTTCTCCTAGAGTTCCTCTTCTCCATGGAGAGGGGAGTGCAGCTGGGGACCAAGGATGGGAAGGTCTGACATCTCATGTGTCCAAGGAGTAGAAGCATCCTTTGCAGGCCAAGTAGGACTAGGGAGCCACCATATCTTCCCTCAAAAAAAAAGGGAGAGTCACCGCTAGAACCTGCACTTCTTCCTGAACAGTGTCCTCCTTTAGTATTAAAGACATTTCTAGCGAACGTTTCATCGGAAATGTCCTGGTACCTAGTCAGAGGGTCTGAGTGTGACCTTTGCCTCTCGCTGTATTTTTGTCTCCATGTTCTTCTCCAGCCCCTGTGTGTAACCACCCGCTGCGTTTGAGACAGACTGTGAGTAGAGGGGTGAGCGTACACAGTGATTTTTAATAAAATGTCTCTTTTCTTCCAGCATGCGTTTCACTTCCACTGCATCTCTCGCTGGCTCAAAACACGGCAGGTGTGTCCGCTGGACAACAGAGAGTGGGAATTCCAAAAGTAGGTGTCTCCGGCTGTTTCGGTCGTAAGCCTGGCTCTGTGGTCAGTGCTGCTCTTTGTCTCACCTCAGGCTGAAGGCTGCACAGTCTTAGGAAAGGAGCCATGGAAAGCTTGTTTTATAAACCAGCTTTTGGTTATTTAAGGCTCTCCTCTGTATGGAAATCCACAGAGGTGTGGCCAACATTACAAGTTTGCAGCCTAGAGTTTCCCAACTGTCTTGAGTCTTTGAAAGTAGAGAATTTCATAGGATCTGCAAACTATGAAATATTTTCAAAATGACATCCTGATGGAGATAACCATCAGCAAAGGCTTCTTAACTTTCCTGATGATACGTATATGTACTTGTTATGTTGTATATGGGTAAGTATACGTATATAATTTTTTCCTTACATAGATATGAGCATCTTACATAGTAATTTACCTTCCTTTTTCATTTCATTTTGGAGATTTTTCATATCCACACATGTCAAACTATCTCCTTTCAAATGGTTGCAGAGTATGTTTTTGTGTAATTTATTCAAACAATTCCTATTGATAGGCATTTAGATTTCCAGTTTTTCACTATCAAAAAGTAATGTGTAAGGGTGAGATTCCTTATACATGAACCTTTGTGTATATATGTGAGTAGTATATATCTGAAACAGCCATTCTTAAAAGTATTTCTGAGTAATGAGAAATTTTTATTTTTGTCAGATTTTCCTTTCCTCAGAATATGTACTAACTTATACTCCCTCCAAACAGTGCATACATCCCCCTCTACTAGTATAAGCAAGTTCAAGTATGGAGATAATCAGGAAAGCTAAGAAGCTCTTGCTGGTGGTTTCCTCCAGAGTGAGATTAAAATGACTCATTTTCTATCTTAGCTACTCTGATAGTTGGAAATTAATATTTAGTTGCATTTTTTACATTTTTATGAGAAGGGATTTTTATTTCAATATGAGTTTTAATAGGATATAGTTATTTTAAAAAACAAAAGAATAAGATTCTTTAGTTTGTTACATGTTTAGAAATCCCTGATTGGTACAGTTATTTTGCTTTTAGACTGGGTTATTTACGTAGGTAAAGAGTTTGGAAGTCATATCAAAGGCATATTCATTTTTAAGAAACTTGCCAAATACTCCGTATCTAACGCATACCGTTGCTCTCTATTTAACAAAGTGCACGCTAGGTAACGTATGAGATACACAAATGTCTGAGACAGCCCTGCCCTGTCTTGGGGAGCTGGCATTCTGAATGGAACCAGGACAGTAACAGAGGTGCAGGCAGAAGCACTTTCTGAGTTCCGCAGAGGCCTTTGTGACTGCTCGTCCCTGGAGCAGGCTCAGGGTTCTGTTTGGACCAGAGCTGTTTGTGTTGCCCCTCTACATGCCCAGGGCTGAGCCCACGCCCTGGGGAGTGTGAAGATTTCCCTGTGTGGCCGAAACCAGTTTGGCTCAGTGGATAGAGCGTCGGCCTGTGGACTGAGAGGTCCCGAATTTGATTCCGGTCAAGGGCATGTATCCTGGTTGCGGGCACATCCCCAGTGGGGAGTGTGCAGGAGGCGGCTGATCGATGTCTCTCTCTCATTGATGTTTCTAGCTCTCTATCTTTCTCCCTTCCTCTCTGTAAAAAATCAACAAAATATATTTTTTTTTAAAAAAAGAATTCCCTATGTGGGGCTTTGACACTGTCACTATCCATCCAGCAACTTTTCTTTCTTTCTTTTTCTGTTAATTCTCACCTTAGATTATTTTTTCCACTGAGATAGATTAGAAGGAGTAGGAGGTGGCAAGATAGGAAAGAGACACATCAATTGGTTGCCTCCTAGACACACCCTACCAAGGCCAGGGAGGGAACCAGCAACCCAAGTACATGCCCTTGACTGGGAATTGACTCTTTGACCCTTTGGTTCACAAGCCAATGCTCTAACTACTGAGAACACCGCTCAGGGCCAGGCAGCGGTTTTCAGTGCATTCGGAAAATACTTTCACAGGAACAAATTACAGCAGCCTTTGATCTGAGAGGCAGTTCTGGGTTGTTCTCCAGCCCACTAACACTAGAGCTCTACCCTGTGTGGAGTTGGCACAATTATTTTTAGACAATATTCAAGTGGGTTTCTTATGAAACGAGCCTTGAAGGACCTACTAGCCTTTCAGAGTGATCGAAGCAGTGATCTGGAGTTCAAGTACGCTGGCTTTCGTCCGTTTAATGAAATATTTTAATCAGAGGCTAACTGCCCAGTAAGAACCAGGACAAAAGATTAAGGAAGATAATGAAGAGTTTGTGTTCAAGAAATCCATTTATGCCCCGACTGGTTTGGCTCAGTGGATAGAGCATCGGCCTGTAGACTCAAGGGTCTTAGGTTCGATTCCGGTCAAAGGCATGTATCTTGGTTGTGGGCATGACCCCAGTAAGGGGTGTGCAAGGAGGCAGCTGATTGGTGTTTCTCTCTCATCGATGTTTCTGACTCTCTGTCCCTCTCCCTTCCTCTCTGTAAAAAATTCATAAAACATATATATATATATTTTTTAAAGAAATATATCCATTTATATTTGAAGAAATTTCCCAGCCTTGTTTACGTTTATAATCTTATTAGAGCCATATTTGCTTTCAGGGGAAACCGCTTGAAATTCATGCTTAGTTTTCCACATTCCATGGCAGGGTTTTTGTGTGCGTTCTTTTCCTCTTCCTGATGCTGAGTACAGTCAGAGCTGTAGTGGCCCCGGGTGGTAGATGTTGAAAATGAAGGCTGCCCTGTCACTATTCTCGCACTTGCCTTACCCCAGACCTGCCTGAGTGCTGGAGTGGAGGTGCAGGAAAGGCTGCCACGGGAAAAGGGGGGTCAAGAGCTCACACTGTCCGAGCCACTGACTCGAGCCAGCAGGTCGAGTTCCCTTTCACAGCCCCCAGTTCTGACTTCTCACCTCCTCAACCTGCCCAGCATCTCTGGTAACTAGGAGAGGCAGGTGGCCATGGCCGAGTCCCAGGGAGGGACCTTCACTAAGGGGGTGGGGCGTAGGCAAGATATTACAGAGGATGAGACGATGAAGGGGCAAGAGACCAGTGGCAGAACCCAGTTCGGGAGCACACTCCATCTCTTCAGAGTTTTCATCCAATTCGCTCATATGTTAAAACAGCCTATATAGTCTCAACGCAGGAAATCACTGAGGCATTAATAAAATATTCACTTGTCTTTCAGGTATGGGCACTAGGAGAAGAATATCCGCCATCAAGCTCAACTGTTTTGTTATTCACTTAATGACTTGCCCTCCTGTTACTTAATTGTAAGTTAGGTAGAACGGGGTCTCTTCTGCTTTGTCTGTTCAGTTTGCTACTCCTGCGGTCCTGTTGTGTTCTGTGTCAAATAAAATCCAGTTGGATTCTATAATAGATGCTGTCTCTTGTGTATGTGAAAAAAGTGGACATATATAAGGGGTCCCCTCTTCTCGGTCGGACAGCCAGCTTGTGAACGTGAGACGTTTGTTCATCCGAGCCAGAGCAGAGGTGTCCTGCGCGCACATCACCGGTCACAAGGCTCTGTCCACATCCTGGTTGCTGGTGGCAATCTTGGGCAAGTCACCTCTGCTCCAAGCTTTCCTCCTCTCTAAAGTGGCTTCTGAGGACTCACTGGCATCATGTGGGCACAGAAAGAGGCTTTGTGATCTGTAAAGCACTAGACAATGTTAGCTCTGTGTATGACAGTGCTTTTTCCTCTTAGTTTAGAAAAGTAAACTTAAAAAAATCTAATAGGTATCTTGGCTGGCAAAAGAATAAAACGTGAAACCAAGTTAAAAATTGATGTCACTGCCAAAACCGGATTGGCTAGTAGATAGAGCGTCGACCTGCAGACTGAAAGGTCCCAGGTTTGATTCTGGTCAAGGGCATGTATCCTGGTTGCGGGCACATCCCTAGTAGGGGGTGTGCAGGAGGCGGCTGATCGATGTCTCTCTCTCATTGATGTTTCTAAGTCTCTATCCCTCTCTCTTTCTCTCTGTAAAAAATCAATAAAATAAAATAAATTGATGTCACTTAACAATGAATTATCAAGATAACTCAAGTTTCCTTCACCACCATCACTTCGGGAAATGTGTTGTAAATGTGTTGGCCTCGTGGACTTGCCAGTTATAATGTTCCGTGTCTGTGTGTGGCATCTTTACCTGAGAAGCAGTCTCGTTGCTGCGGTGGTTCTCAAAGTGTGGTCCAGAGCAGCGGTCACCAACCGGCGGTCCGCAGACCACTGGTGGTCCGTGAGGGCCGAAAGGCTGGCGACCGCTGGTCCAGAGGACTTCCGGTGGCACCTGAAATGCTGTGAGGAGGTTCGTGAAGTTTCTTTTCCAGCTGCCTGTCTGCATGAGGGCAGCTTTTCTTTAGATGATTCAATCAGAGCAACGTATTGAGTGAAGAAGCAGACATGAGGACGCAGCTGTCTTCTCTCAAGTCAGATATAGAGAGATCTGCAAAAATGTAAACCAATGCCACTCATCTGTTTGTTTTTAAAAATAATTACTTGTAATAAAGGTATTTATTATGTTAAATGTGATGGGGTCTTGGTTTTTATGAATCTTTTAAATTTTTCGATTTTGATTTCCATTATGGTAACTAGAGATATAACCCATACAAATAAAACTTTTTTAATGTCTTTAATTTATAAGGTTATAAAAAGATTCTGAGACTAAGAAGTTTGAGAGCCTATAACTTAGTGATAAAGAACTTTTAAGTCGTGATAAACCTGGATCCATCCCAGCTTCCCCACTTACCAGTAGCTTCCACACCCCTAGCCCGGAGCAAGACTCACATGGAGGTCGCTGCCCCTGTTGCTGTTTTAGGGCTTCCACCTGGGACAGAAACACCATCTTTTCAACCCCTTTCTCGTTGGTCATTGAAACTGCATGAATACTTGGAGTAGCGGAAACCACGTTAGCTTTTCGCACAGATGACAACATACAGTGTATATTTGGTGATTCCCGGGGATTTATCAGGACTTGGGTGCTGAGTACAGAAACTCAGCTCCTGCCGAGGTAAAGGGGACCTCCTGGAGAACGTGGGGCTGTGGAATGGATCGGAAGGAAAGGCTAGAGAGGCAGGCAGACGTAAGGGTGTCGAACCAGGGAACCGCTGCTGGTGTTCTCACCGCTGCTCCTCCCCAGAGGCTACCCCCTCTGCCTCCCCTCCTCCCACCGCGCCTGCCACTGGAGAGGGACTCTCCCAAGTTCTGGTTCTGGAAATCCCAGAACCAGACCTGGACAAGTTGGTAGGTGCATGTAGAAAAGAGGGACTGTCCGGTAACAGTTGCCAGGAGCACGGGAGTGGTGTGGGAACGACAGAGAAGAGGTGTCTGCCCAAACACTCGCTGGGAAGATGTACCTTTGCCAGGGTGTCTTGTTGTAACACACATATCCAGTTATTTTTGTGTTTATGTGAGCGGTGGACAGAAATCTTCAAGAAATTAGTGGAGCTGAAACCGGTTTGGCTCAGTGGATAGAGTGTCGGCCTGCGGACTGAAAGGTCAAGGGCATGTACCTTGGTTGCGGGCACATCTCCAGTGTGGGGCGTGCAGAAGGGAGCTGATCAATGTCTCTCTGTCATCGATGTTTCTAGCTCTCTGTCCCTCTCTCTTCCTCTCTGTAAAAAGTCAAAATATATTTTAAAAAAAAGAAGTTAGTGGAATTATTGGATGAATGCCTACTATGTGCTTCACCTAAAGGACACAGCTAACTTAGACAAAGTCCCTGCCCTCAAATAGCTCACCGTCTAGGAGGAGATTTTTGCAGGAATGAATGAATGGCTGAAACCGGTTTGGCTCAGTGGATGGAGGGTCAGCCTGCAGACTGAAAGGTCCCAGGTTCAATTCAGGTCAAGGGCATGTATCTTGGTTGCGGGCACATCCTCAGTGGGGGCATGCAGGAGGTGACTGGTCTATGTCTCTCACTGATGCTTCTAACTCTCTATCCCTCTCCCTTCCTCTCTGTAAAATCAATTACAAACCTATGGTCATTTTCCTGTATTAATGTCATAGTCACTCATCCCATTCAGATACTCACTTTGCCTCTGCATTTACTCATTAACCTCGATTCATTCCACTCTTGTGTTCTCACTAAAATCTGTGTCGTGTTTTCCATTCTCCCTGCCAGTGACAGAACCCAACCCTCTTCACTTTTTTCTTTTTAAATAAGTTTTTATTGGTTTTAAAGAGAAACGTAGATGTGAGAAACATCAATTGGCTGCTATCTGCATGCCCCCCTTCAGGGCATCGAGCCTGAAACCTGGGCATGTGCTCTGACCGGGAATCAAACTGGCAACCTTCGGTGCAGAGCACCATGCTCAACCAACAGCCACACTGGCCAGGGCTCATTTTTCTCAAAGAGGGTTGAAGTGTACTGACTGGCCATCCTGTCATTAGTCTCCTTGCTGCAACCTGAAGTGAGTCCTTTTTTAAAAATATTATTTTTTTTTTATTGATTTTCCACAGAGAGGAAAGGAGAGGATAGAGAACTAGAAACATCAATGAGAGAGAACATCGATCAGCTGCCTCCTGCACACTCCCAACTGGAGATGTGCCCACAACCAAGGTACATGCCCTTGACTGGAATCGAACCTGGGACCTTTCAGTCCGCAGGCCGACGCTCTATCCACTGAGCCAAACCGGTTTCGGCCTGAAGTGAATCTTTAATTTGGTTTGATGCCTCTTCCACTGGTTGAGAAATCCCCACCTCGATGGCAGCAGAGTTCATTTTCCACCAGAGACTTTGAACGTGGGGGTCACCTACCTTCCCCCTCGCAGGGACCTCACCTGCCATCCATCTGACCGTGGGCGGCAGCTCGTGGCCCAGTGCAGGTGGCAGGATGGATTGTGAAATCCCGTGTTTAACAAGCCAGCACCTTCCCAGACTAGTTCTGTGGCATGGTGTTGGCCGGGGTCCTCATGGCTGCCCGTTTTCTCACCCCAATTCTCCAACACCCCCACTGCTCCCGGGACCCATCCAAAACCTTTTAGTTGTTTTTGTTGTTCTTAATCCTCACCCAAGGATATTTTCCCCATTGATTCTTTTGGAGTAGAAGGAGGGAGGACATGAAGAGAGTGAGAAACATTGACGTGAGAGAGACATGGATCAGTTAATTGCCTTCCATACCGACCGAGGCAGGGTATTGAACCTGCAACCCAGGTGTGTGCCCTTGACTGGGAATTGAACCCCTGAGTCTACACTCTTAACCACTGAGCAACACCAGCACGGGCCTTCCAAGTCCTTTCAGTGTTGACTCTACTATAAGAAATTAGCCAGCTGCCAAAACCGGTTTGCTCAGTGGATAGAGCATCAGCCTGCGGACTAAAAGATCCCAGGTTTGATTCCGGATAAGGGCACGTACCTTAGTTGCAGGCACATCCCCAGTAGGGGTTGTGCAGGAGGCAGCTGATTAATGTCTCTCTCTCATCGATGTTTCTAACTATCTGTCTCCCTTCCTCTCTGTAAAAAAAAATCAATAAAATATATTTTAAAAAATAAAAATAAATCAGCCACCTCTTTGGAGCCCAGTGCCCACTCTAAACCGGGCCCTGACCCATGGTCTGCAGAACCTCACAGCCTGCAGTATCACAGCAAAACCTTCTCTCCTCTCTGCCCTGTTTCTGCCCGTCCTTTCCAGCTTTGCCTGAGTCCCTCAGCCCATGGGCCAGGCTCACCTCGGTTTGGAGAGCTCGGCCTGTGACATTGACTGTTTGTATCGCCTAACTAACCTTAAAGAGCCCGCCGCCGGCTTCTCATTTAACGTCGAACTGGAACTTCCCGCCCAGGCTGACGCATCTCCAGGTGAGCCGGCCGCTCCTGCCTGCCTCCCTGATTTCAGCTGAGAATGCCATTCCCTCTGGTGGGCCAGGACTCCCAGCACCCTGCAGGGATCAGCCGCTGCCCGTGGCCTTGGCCAGGGCCTGCCCACGTCTCCAAATGGCTGGCCTCCCTCTTCAAGTCGCAGGACACACCCTCACAGTCACCTCCTCCCCACCTCAAGGTGGACCTCCCTCCTCCTCTTCCTCCACCATGGGAATGGCCATCCAGTTCACTCTCTCCCATTGGCCCATTTTATTGTCTAGAACACACTTAGTGTGCTTGCTCCCTTAGCTGATCACGTGCTTGCCTACCTCCTGATGCGAAAGCTCCAGGAGAGCAAAACCTCTGGACAAAGGAAGAAATAACAAGGGATCTGCCCTCGGTTTTATTTCGGTCCTGCCTGCCAGGCCAACTGATCAGGATTTTGGGGCCACTAGGAAAGAATATTAAACTGATGGTATAGGTGTATTTTTTTCTGATCCCTGTGATAGTTGTGGTTCGTTTTGAACTTATTTTTGTGTTATACGAGCTTAAGAGCTTGGTGATCATTGTTGATGTTTATTATTGTTATTTACTATTCATTGACTGTCAGTGATGGGCCAGCCCCTGCTGGGAACTTGAGCACTCACTGAGTCGTCACCAGAATAGAATCTGAATGCTGTGACTGCCCATGTTACAGATCAGGAAACGGAGGCTGCCGAAACTGGTTTGGCTCAATGGATAGAGTGTCGGCCTGTGGACTGAAAGGTCCCAGGTTCTATTCCGGTCAAGGGTATGTATGCTGGTTGCGGGCACATCCCCAGTGGGGGGTGTGCAGGAGGCGGCTGATTGATGTTTCTCTCTCTCTCATCGATGTTTCTAACTATCCCACTCCCTTCCTCTCTGTAAAAAGTCAATAAATATTAAAAAACAAACAAACAAACAAATGGAGGCTTAGAGAGCTTACGTGACCGGAAGTTGTCACGGTAGGGAATGGTCGGGGCAAACTTTGAATCGGGGTGAGTCTGACTCCTGCCCCTGGGCACAGGGTTGGCACCAGGCCCTTCCCACTCCCCACTCAGAGGATGCGGCTCACCCTCTCTTGGTCTTTGCTGATAATGATTCCAGCTCACCCCACCCCTGCACAGGTCTGCCCACCCCGCAGTGCCGTCACCCACAGGCAATCTTTTCCCTTTCAACTGTGGCTTCTTTTTCTCTTCAGAGACATGAACTTCAGGGAAGAAGGAGTGAAGACATCACTTGTTGTTTTTCATGTTTGCTTTGCTTTGTTTTTAAGAACCCCAAGTCTTAACATGCTAAGGGTTAGAGTGGAGTGTACACTCTAATAATAATGGCCAAAACCGGTTTGGCTCAGTGGATAGAGCGTTGGCCTAAGGACTGAAAGGTCCCAGGTTTGATTCCAGTCAAGGGCATGTACCTTGGTTGCGGGCACATCCCCAGTAGGGGGCGTGCAGGAGGCAGCTGATCAATGATTCTCTCTCACCGATGTTTCTAACTCTCTATCCCTCTCCTTCCTCTCTGTAAAAAATCAATAAAATATATTAAAATAATAATAATAATAATAATAATAATAATAATTCTCTTTAGCAAATCGAGGCTGAAGGAACAGCCACGTTCCCTGATCCATAAGGAGCCCCGACATGTGTGCAGCTCTTACCTGTTTCCCCAGAGCTTGTACCCCCTTCTCTCATTTCCCCCTCACTGGCCCTCAGAGCGGTAGCATGGTGGAGAGGAGGCAATCTTGGAAAAAGACAAACCTGCCCCTGTGGCCATGTGACCGTGGGCAGGCCACTCTGTCTGAGTCCCCCTGTTTATATTTTACTATAAATTATCAGGCAATAAATTTGACTTGAAGAAAATCTTGGTGCATAGTCCCATGAATTTGAACAGATCATGGGTTATTATAATCGCCACCATAAGCAGCGTACGGAGCAGGTCCACCTCCCAAATACCAATTTTGTCCTATTTTATATAATAAAAGGCTAATAAGCAAATAGATTGAACGGCAGAACAACCAAACAACCGGTTGCTGTGATGTGCACTGGCCACCAGGGAGCGTGTGTGGAACATGATGGGCATCAGCCGTGGTGGGATGGTGGAGCAGGTGAAGGGGGTGCCAGACCAAGGCGGGGCTCCAGTTGCTGTCATCAGAGCGAGCCTCTGGTGGTTACTGAAAATTCTTTGCTCCCGTGCACCATAGTCCTACCCTGCTGCCTGCTCCGGCCCCATTTGTACCCTCTGTTGACACCAGAGCCGCTGCTTGCACCCACTGCCAGTGCCAACCCCCCTTGCACCCGCTGCCAGCACTGGAGCCACTGCTCACACCCATTGTCGGTGCCCAGCACCGGTCCCAACTGCTTGGCACCATCAGCAGGTGTGAACAGCAGCTGCCGGCCCTGATCACCCCTAAGGGCTTCTCTACCACACCCTGTTCCTGAGGGGTGATCAGGGCAGCAGCTGCCACTTGTACCCACTCACTGCACCAGCCCCGCTTGCACCTGCTGCTGGCACCAGCCCCAATCGCTCTGTGCCTTCAGCGGGTGCAAGCAGGGCCAGTGCCATCAGTGTGTGGGATTGGCAGCAGCGGGAGAGGGACTGCCGGCAGACAGGGAACGGGGTTGGGGGGACCGAGACCCTCCCCTGTGCCTACTGCAGCCTCGCAGCCCACAGTTCCTTTCAAGGTGCACAAATTTGTGCACTGGGCTCCTAGTCTCTTTATAAACAGGGGAGTGGAAAGGGAGATAAAGTTATCATAGTGTCCTCACAAGTTAACACATTTTCCCCACTCCCAACCCCTGACCACCACTGATCTGTTCTCTACCCCTAAAGGGTTGTCTTTTCAAGACTATCACATAAGGGAATCACAGGCTTTTGAGAATGGCTTCTTTCACTCAACATAATGACTTATGATTAACCGAGTGGTTGTCTGTGTGACTTATCTGTTCCATTTAATTTCCACATGTGGATGACAACAAATTGCTTATCTGTTGAAAAACATTTGCGAAACATGTTTGAGTCTCTTGTTTTGGTCGGTTGGTTTTGATTTTTTGATAAATGGTGGTAAAATATACACACTATAAAATTTACCATTTTAAGAATACGATTCAAGGCATTAAGTATTACATTTAAAAAGTTGTATAATAGCCCTAACCAGTTTGGCTCAATGGATAGAGTGTCGGCCTGTGGACTCAAGGGTCCCAGGTTTTGATTCCAGTCAAGGGCATGTGCCTTGGTTGTGGGCACATCCCCAGTGGGGGGTGTGCAGGAGGCAGCTGATTGATGTTTCTCTCTCATTGATGTTTCTAGCTCTCTATCCTTCTCCCTTCCTCTCTGTGAAAAATCAATAAAATATATTTTAAAATTTTTCTAAAAAAAAATAAAAAGTTGTATAACCATCACCAACTATTTCCAGAACATTTCATCACAAATATATTCTCTATCCATTAGACAATACCTCTCCATTCCTCCCCACCCCCCACCCTAGCCTTGGTAACCTTCTTTCTTTCTCTCTGTAAATTTTCCTGTTGTAGGGACCTCATATAAGTGGAACCATACAATATCTGTTCTTTTGCACCTGAGTTTCTTCACTTACTTCTTAAAGATTCATCAATGTTGTAGCTTGTGTCATAATTTTATTCTTTTTTAGACTGAATAGTATTCAAGTGTATGATTACACTACATTTTGTTCAGGCATTCATCTATTGGGTGTTTTCCACCTTTTGTCTATCATGAATACTTCTGCAAGGATATACAAACTAGAGGCCCAGTGTGCAAAATTCATGCACGGAGAGGTTTGTCCCTCAGCCCAGCCTGTACCCTCTCCAATCTGGGATGACTTGAGGGATCTCTGACTGCAGTCGACCATCCCTCTCACAACCCAGGACTGCTGGCTCCCAATTGCTTGCCTGCCTGCCTTCCTGATTGCCCCTAACTGCTTCTGACTGCCAGCCTGATCACCCCCTAACCACTCCCCTGCCAGCCTGATTGATGCCTAACTACTCCCCTGACAGCCTGTTTGCCCCTAACTGCCCTCCCCTGCAGGCCTGATCATCCCTAACTGCCCTCCCCTGCTGGCCTGATCATCCACAATTTGCCCTCCCTTGCAGGCCTGATCCATCCTAACTGCCCTGCCCTGCTGGCCATCTTGTGATGGCCATTTTGTGTCCACATAGGGGCAGCCATCTTGTGTCCACATGGGGGCAGCCATCTTGTGTGCTGGAGTGATGGTAAATTTGCATATTACTCTTTTATTAGATAGGATAATTTTATACAAATATTTAATTATATACAACTACAAATTACTAATATATACAAATATTTGTATATAATGTATAAAAATACCTCTTTGAGACCCTGCTTTCAATTCCATATAACTAGAAGTGGAATTGCTGAATCATATTGTAAATTCTATACTTAGCTTTTTAAGGAACTGCCAAATTGTCTTCCATAGAGGGTGCACTATTTTTACATTGTGTGGCTTAAACAGAAATGTATTATTTCTCACAATTCTGGAGGCTGAGAAGTCCAAGATCAAGGTGTTAGCAAATTTGGTTCCTGGTGAGAGCTTTCTTGCTGGCTTATAGATGGAGGTCCTTTGGCTATGCCCTCACATGGTCTTTCCTTGGTATTGGTATGAGTGCTCAGGGACAGAAAGAGAGAGAGACAAGCCCGACCACCGTGGCTCAATGGTTGAGCCTGGAGCCATAAACTGGGAGGTCATGGTTCGATTCCTGGTCAGGGCATATGCTAGGGTTGTAGGCTTGATCCCCAGTGTAAGGCATGCAGCAGGCAGCAGGTCAATGATTCTCTTTTATCATTGATATTTCTATTTCTTTCTCCCTAACTCTTCCTCTCTGAAATCAATAAAAATATATTATTAAGGAAAAGAGAGAGAGTGCCAAAACCAGGTTGGCTCAGTGGATAGGGCATCGGCCTGCGGACTGAAGGGTCCCAGGTTTGATTCCTGTCAAGGGCATGTATCTTGGTTGTGGGCACATCCCCAGTGTGGGGTGTGCAGGAGGCGGCTGATCGATGTCTCTCTCTCTCATCGATGTTTCTAACTCTCTATCCCTCTCCCTTCCTCTCTGTAAAAAATCAATAAAAAATATATTTTTTTTTAAAAAAGAGAGAGAACTCTAGCCCTTTTTACTCTTACTCTTCTCCTTCTCTTTCCTCCTCCTCCTCCTCTCCCTCCTCTATTCATTCACTCATTCATTCATTCATTCATTCATTCATTCATTCATTTTTTCTGCAAAAATCTTTATTGTCCCATTTGGCCCGGCGCACGGGAGCGGGTTAGGGCGGTTAAAGAACGGGCAGTGGTTTCGGGGAGAGGCCCAGACAAAAGCCAGCCGTGGGGAAGGCTGAGGGGCCGCTGAAAGGCCTCTGGGCTCCACCAGCTCCCCTCGTGCTGGAGGGTGAGCCTTGGAATGGACACTCGGACCGCCCAGCCCGGGGGCCGCCAGCCTGCGGAGCAGAGGCAGGTTTCCATCTTCCTGATCAGCTTCACCGCCTCACCCGGAAGTGCTTCTGCCGGAAGTGGCTCTGCCGGAAGTCGCAGAGACGGGCCCGCAGCGCCACAAGGGCCGGCTCTACAGGCCACCCGCTGGCTTGGCAGCTTCAGGTGCTCAGCGCCCGCTGCAGGGAGAATGGGCCCGGCCCCGGGAGCCACCTGGTCCCCCGGAAGCAGAGGCCCGGAGAGAGGTGGGTGTGGCGGCCCGGAGGCGCCCCGGGTGTGGACGCAGCCTCCCCTTCGGGGGGATGACGCTGAGGGATATGGGGCCCATGGCCGTTCGGCAGTGAGGAGTGAGGGTGGAAAAACCCGGGGTGTCGGCCGGTCCCGGAGGTGGTTCTGCGGGTGGAGACTGGGTCAGACCGGAGGGGCCGGAGCTGGGAGACGGGGCGCCCCTGGGCCTGCTCCGTCCAAACACCGGGGACGCAGGGACAGACCTGGGCCGCCGAGGGCGCCTCTCTCTCTTGTGCAGACGCCATCCCGTTAGGAGCCGGGGCGTCACCGTATGAATTTGCAAGTGGGGAGGAGGCACAATTCAATCCACTGTAACACCCTCACCAACACTTATTAGTATTTTCCATTTTTATAAAATAACCATTTTAGCCAAAACTGAGTTGGCGCAGTGGATAGAGCATCGGCCTGTGGACTGAAGGGTCCCAGGTTCGACTCCGGTCAAGGGCATGTACCTTGTTTGCGGGCACATCCCCAGTGGGGGGCGTGCAGGAGGCAGCTGATCGACGTTTCTAACTTTATCTTCATTCCTCTCTGTAAAAAATCAATAAAATATATATTTTTTAAAATAACCAGAATGGGACCCTTCAGTTTGCAGGCTGACACTCCTAGAGGTGTGAAGTGGTATCTGACTAGGTTTTTTTTTTTTAATATATTTTATTGATTTTTTTACAGAGAAGAGGGGAGAAGGATAGAAAGTCAGAAACATCGATGAGAGAGAGGCATCAATCAGCCACCTCCTGCACCCCCCCCACTGGAGATGTGCTTGCAACCAATGTACATGCCCCCGACTGGAATCGAACCCGGGACCTTTCAGTCCGCAGGCTGATGCTCTATCCACTGAGCCAAACTGGTCTTGGCATCTGACTAGTTTTGATGTATAGTTTCCGAATGACTAATGATGTTGAGTCTCTTTTCCTGTGCTTATCAGTTATTTTTATATCTTCTTTAGTAAAATGCCTTCATTTCTCGGCCCATTTTTAAATTGGGTTGTTTGTTTGGAGATGATTTGTAGGAGTTTTTTTTAATTATAAACTGGATATTAAATCCTTATCAGATAAATGGTTCACAAAATTTGTTCCCATTCTGTGGGTTGTCTTTTCACTCTCTTTTAAAAAAATATACTTTTATTGATTTGAGAGAGAGGGATAGAGAGATAGCAACATCGATGAGTGAGAAACATCGGCTGCCTTCTGCATGCCCCCACTGGGGATCAAGTGCAAAAGGAACCCGGGCATGTGCCCTGACCGTGACCTCCTGGTTCACAATCCGACACTCAACCTCTGAGCCTCACCAGCCGGGCTCTTTTCACTTCTAAAAATGTCCCTCGATCCACAAAAGTTTTCCGTTTTGATTAAGTCCAATTTATCTCTTTCTTCTTCTGTTGCCTGTGCTTTTGGTATCATATGTAAGAAACCATTGCCAAATCCAACATCGCAACTATTTGTTCTCATGTTTTATTCTAAGCCTTGTGTAATTTTAGCTCATGGATCTATTTTGAGTTAAATTCTGATCTACTTTGAGTTAAATGTGGCGTGAGGCGAAGGTACAACCGCATTCTTCGGCACGTGGCTACCCAGTTTTCCCAGCTCCATGTGGGAAAGAGACTGTTCTTTCCCTCAAAACCAATCGACTTTCTATCTGAAGATTTCCTTCTGGGCTCTCTGTCCTAATCCATTGGTCTGCATGTCTGTCTGTAAGCCGGTACCACACTGTTTTGTTTGTTAGAAGAGACTATTACCCCCTTTGCGAGCTGTCATGAGAATGAGAGAGAATGCCTGGCACAGAGGCTGACACATAGTAGGTGCTTAACACACAACTGGTTCCTTAGGAGGAGTCTGGGTCGGTGCTTTCTGGTTGAAAGGAGCAGAGATCCCTCTGGTTCCTTCAGAAACACTGTAAATTCACTAATGGGAACGCCTCCTGTCAGGACAATGGGCCTCGGTGACCGGCCGGGCCGCCTCTGTCTGTCCCTGAGCAACTGTCCACAGCTTCTCAGGCCGGAGGTAGGTTTTCCGTTTCTGCTCCTCTCTCTGGGTCTCCCATCTAAATTCAGGCGCCCCCAGGGACCCAGAGGTGAGAACTTGGCAGTTTATTCTGGAAGAGATTCCGGGAAGCACAGCCAGGGAGAGGGCAAGTGAGGCAGGAGTGAGGGAAACCCGCGAGTGGGTTCCCTCGTGGAGCTCAGTCCCTCGGGGGGCCGGCGGAGGGGCCACGCAGAGCTCAGGGATGTATCCACGGTCCCCCTCGGCCTGGAGCTTGGAAACCTCTGGCTCTTCTGGCCCCCGGGTGGACCGAAAAGGACCCGAGGGATGCAGGCAGGTAGCAGCAGCCTCTGCAGCCAGCACCGAGACACCTCTCTGCCCTGACCCCTCCTCGCGCCTTCTGCCTGCGCAGGGCTCCGGCCTGTCCTCGGAGCTCCCAGCCCTGTCCCTGCTCTCTGTCTCGCTCCGCTGCCCAGGTCTGTGGAAGTCTTGCATGTGGCCTGTCCAGGTGAGTCCCCGCCTTCCCTGGGAGGGCTTTCCCACCAGCCAGGCCTCGGGGATCAGGAGCGTAGCCTGCAAAGGGGGCTGCCTTGCCCCGGGCCCAGGTCCCCCTCAGTCCCCATTTCCGAGGGCTGAGGAGCAAAGCATAACCTTTGCATGCAAACCCGTTCTGCCTCTGCCTGCAGCGGGGCCAGGTTTCCCCGACGGCTGGCCAGCGGTCAAGTTGGTTCTCTCTCTTTACACGGGGCAATTCAAGCTCAGAGCTTTGTAGAGATTGCCTAACGCACCCGGTTAGCCAAGGGCAGGCCTGCACTTAAACAGTCTCCTAAGTCAAATCGCACGCTTTTCCACTCCGCCGTTTTCTCTCGCGCACAGGAAACAAAAGCTGCAAGTGCCGCCAAGACAGGTTTGGCTCAGTGGATAGAGCGTCGGCTTGCGGACTGAAAGGTCCCGGGTTCGATTCTGGTCGGGGGCATGTACCTTGCTTGTGGGCACATCTCCACATTGGGCGTGCAGAAGGCGGCTGATCGATGTCTCTCTCTCATCGATGTTTCTGACTTTCTATCTCTCTCCCTTCCTCTCTGTAAAAAATCAATAAAATATATTAAATAATAAAAAAAAAAAGCTGCAAGTGCCGGGAGTCCTGGGAATCTCCCCACCGGCGGGTGATCTCGCGATGGGAGGGGATCTCAAACTTCCAGGGTCCTGGGTTTCCGGACGGCAGAGCACAGATCGGGGTTAGTACTAACCCCACAGTAAGTCCACTGTTCCCTGTGTGCCAGGTCAGACGTCACCCTTTGTGAAATTCCAGTTGGAGCAAGTGGTAGCGGACATCAGAGATTCCCGGAAACTGTCCGGAAGAAAGCAGGAGACTGAGGAAGCCTCAGTCCATCCCCCTCAACATTCCTGAGAACTGGGAAGCTGCTGGAACTGTCATGTTCTTGGTGGCAAAAGCAGAAACCAGCTGGCTGGCTTGTGCAGGAGAGGGGTTTACTGGGGGAACGTGGAATGGCTCACAGGATGGCAGGAAGGCTAGAGAAGCAGCGAAAACAGGCCTGTCCGCAGGCGTGGCTTAGTGGCCGAGCTGCAACCTGTGAACCAGGAGGTCAGAGTTCAATTCCCGGTCAGGGCACATGCCTGGGTTGGGGGCTCCATCCCCAGTAACGGATGTGCAGGAGGCAGCCAATCAATGATTCTCTCTCATCATTGATGTTTCTATTTCTCTTTCTCTCTCCCTTCCTCCCTGAAATCAATAAACATATATTTAAAAAGGGAAAAAGAAAATAGGCCTGAACCAAGAGGGCAAAGGACAGCTGAGACCGGATCACAGATAGGGTCGCTGGCACAGCCACTCCAGGACATGTCACCTACTGGGGAGCCCGGACAGCCCCAGTCGGGTCATAGGCCCATGTTGGGTGCCCAGCGGGTGGAAGCGGGTAATGTCTGACCCATTTCTGTTTCTGTGATGGGAGGTGTGGCTTTAAGATCATTCCCCAAGTAAAAACTGGTGTGGCTCAGTGGATAGAGCGTCGGCCTGTGGACTGAAAGGTCCCAGGTTCGATTCCGGTCAAGGGCATGTGTCTTGGTTGCGGACACATCCCCAGTAGGAGGCATGCAAGAGGCAGCCAATCAATGATTCTCATTATTGATGTTTCTCTCTCTCTCCCTTCCTCTCTGAAGTAAATAAAAAAAAAATACATATTTTAAAAAGCTGGTTCTTCAGAAAAAAATAGTTCTCATAACCAGTTTGCCTCAGTGGATAGAACATTGACCTGAGGACTCAAGGGTCCCAGGTTCGATTCTGGTCAAGGGCATGTGCCTTGGTTGCGGGCTCATCCCCAGTAGGGGCTGTGCAGAAGGCAGTTGATTGATGTTTCTCTCAAATATATGTTTCTAACTCTCTCTCTTCCTCTCTATAAAAAATCAATAAAATATATTTAAAAAAAAAGAAAAAAAAATAGTGAAACTAATAAAACTTAAAAAACAATCCTCTGGTGAGGATTTTAAAAAATCCATCTCTTTAAACGACAGCACAAATGTCTCAGAGCTCTGGAGACTGGAAGTGCAAGGTCAGGCTTCCAGGGGGCCATGCTCCCCTGAACTCAGTAGGGGGTTCTCCCTGCCCTCCTCCCAGCTTCTATGAGGCCCAGTCTCGATGTTTCCTTCCGATTCTCTGTCCCCCATGGCCCTCTCCCTGTGCTTCTGTCACCCGGTGGCCTGCATTTTAGAAGGAAGGCACTATTCATGTTGGATTAGGGCACAAATCTACCCAAATAAGGCCACATTTATTTTTCTTTAAAAAAAAAATGTATTTTATTGTTTTTTTACAGAGCGGAAGGGAGAAGGATAGAGAGTTAGAAACATCGATGAGAGAGACATCGATCATCTGCCCCCTGCACACCTCTTACAGGAATGTGCCTGCTACCAAGATACCTGCCCTTGACCGAATCGAACCTGGGACCTTTCAGTCCGCAGGCTGATCCTCTATCCACTGAGCCAAACCGGTTTTGGCAAGGCCACATTTTGAGGTTCCGGGTTTTAGGACCTCAACATTTCTTACTTGAGGGGACACAATTCCACCCAGAACATTTACATTCCTAAGTTCTAGGGGCACTGGGCGTCTTTTCAGTGTTTCCTGGAGATGCGGACCCTTTATGCTGCATGTCACCCTTCCATCTTAGCGGCCCAGGTTTCCGTCAGGTTATTTGCCATTTTCCTATTTCTTTCACGATCCTCTAGTTTTCATGCGGAAGCTGTTGTATACCAGGCCACGGTGTGCTCTCCGCCCATCACACACGCTTTACCTTGGGTTTGGGTGTGGCCTTGACTTCTGGGACACTCGGGGCCCTCTTCTCTGGCTCAGCATCTGTGCTTCCTCCTCTGCCTTTTCCCTCTGAGTCTCCCGCCCCTCATAAATGGCACCCCGTCCCTCCGTGCTCCGGCAGGAAGCACGAGTGTCTCCTTGATCTTCCTTCTCCCTCATCCTCAGGATCTGACTTAGCACCAGTCTCCTCCACCAACTGCACTCTTCATACTTGCAAGATCCATGCATTTCGCACCGCCTTTCCCGCTGGTCTAAGGCCCCATCATCTCTCACTTTGCCACTTGCCAACAGATTCCCTGGTTTCCCTGCATCTTCTCTGCCCACTCCAACCCATCCGGCCAGGGTCTGTTTTTTATTTTTTATTTTAAAATATTTATATATATATATTTTATTGTGTGTTTTTTTTTTACAGAGAGGAAGGAAAAAGGATAGAGAGCCAGAAACATCGATGAGAGAGAAACATAGATCAACTGCCTCCTGCATGCCCCCCACTGGGGATGTACCCACAGCCAAGGCATGTGCCCCCGACCGGAATCGAACCTGGGAACTTTCAGTCTGCAGGCTGACTATCCACCGAGCCAAACCGGTTTCGGCTGTTTTTTATTTTTCATTGTTGTTCTTTAAAAAAATTTTTTTTTTTCTTTAGAGAGAGAAACATCGATGTGAATATGAAACATCGATCTGCTGCCTCCTGCACAGCCCTTACACGGGATGGAGCCTGCAATCCGAGCATGCGCCCTGACTGTGACTTGAACCCGAAATCTTTTGGTGCACGGGATGCCAACCAACTGAGCATTTGATCTTGTCACATTATGAAAGGGCTGCCTCTCACCCTGAGTCAAGTTCAGAGTTATTCTTGGAGCCCACAGGGCCCGGCCTAGTCCGGCCAGAGCCGCTTTTCTCACCCAGGACACTCTCCAAGGCTTTTCAGCCTTAGCAACCCTCAGAGCCAGTCTGCCGGGCTCCCACTTCCCGGAGGCCTTTCCCTGTGGTGCCTTCTGGTCCCGCCCTTCTTCCTTCAGGTACCGAATCTCACTTCCTCCAACCAGAATGACCTTTCTTCTCCCCCAGCCTCAAGTTCAGGCAGCGTTCCCCCTCCAGGGTTTAGCCAGAGGAACCCTGATGTGCACCAGCCCCGGGACCCCAAAAGACAACCCAGGAGTGGGGTGCAGGTGGGTGCCCAAGCCTGCTTCCTTCCTCTCTTCAGAGGTCGCCGAGGCTCGCGCCAGGGAAGGCAGAAAGCTGCTCCTGACCTTTAGGAAAAGGGCATGTTTGTTGTTACGCTGAGGACCGCATCTTCTCTTCCTGCCCTGCCCAGGACCCAGGATCCCCGCTGCAAATAAAATACACATGGCGCCGCTCCTCACTGCTGCTCCCACATTCTGCCCGATGGAGAAGATGGGTCACCTCGGAGGGGGATTGGAATTGCTACGGCAGGAATGCACACCACCAACTGTCAGTGTTCAGCCTTTGACGTCACAATGAGTCCTTGAGGCCCATGTCACATAGAAGAGCCTTCTTTAGTTTACCTTTTTTTAAAAAAATATTTTTTATTGATTTTTTTTTTTTAACAGAGGAAGGGTGAGGGATAGAGAGCTAGAAACATCAATGAGAGAGAAACATCGATCAGCTGCCTCTTGTACACCTCCTACTGGGGATGTGCCCACCACCAAGGTACATGCCCCTGACTGGAATCGAACCTGGGAGCCTCGAGTCCACAGGCTGACACTCTATCCACTGAGCCACACCGGTGAGGGCCATTCCGGTACAAGTCTCTGTGTGAGCGTCTTTCAGTTCTCCCAGGTAAACACGGAAGAACGGCATGCTGGGTGGCTTACTAACTCTGTGTTCCACCTTCTGAGGCTCTGCCGAACTGTTCTCCAGGCGCGGCACCGTTTTGCATTCCCACCAGCAGCATACGAGGGCTTCTTGCTTCTCCGGAAACTTCTGGAGACCTGGCCCTGCTGGTTCCTCCTTCCCCCATGGAGCTGGGCCAGGGCTCCCTGCCTGCCAACTTCTCACCACGCGCCGTGTGGGCACAGGCACGGACCCCTTGCCATCCGCCCTTCACCCTTCACCTATTTTCCTTACCTGCCTGGCTTCAGAGTAAAGCATAGACGGGGCTGGAAAGAGGAAGAGTGTTTTGTACCCCAGAACCCGTTTTCCAAAGGGCCAAGTGAAAAATAAAAAAATAAAAAAGGTTTGGAAAAGTGAGACGCAGGGGGTTGTTCAGACAGGAGGGATTACACAGCGACGGGGAGGAAGAGATGGCCACGGTGCTAGTGTGGGGCATGAAGGAGGATTACAGGTATGGCAGGGAGAGCATCTTTGCTGGGGACTCAGAGGGCTGAGGCGGGTGTCTGCCACCACGGTCCTGGTGGATATGAAGGCCAGGCCTCCGGGCCTTGTAGCTCAGTGACTTAGCAGCTCCAGGAAAATGTGTCTCAATCTAGCTCAGAACTATCTAATAACCGGTTTGGCTTAGTGGATAGAGCATCGGCCTGTGGACTGAAGGGTCCCAAGTTCGATTCCCATCAAGGGCATGTACCTTGGTTGCATATAGAGATATGCAAGAGGCAGCTAATCAATGTTTCTCTCCCATCGATGTTTCTCTCTATCCCTCTTCCTTCCTCTCTGTAAAGAATCAATAAGATATATTTTTAAAAAAAGAAAAAAATAGAGCATGAGCCAGACGTGTATCAGCAATACTAGCTTATACCTTTGCCCATCACTGAGTCCACACGCTATCTCATTGTGGTTCTAATGTAAGGGAGGTTGGGCATTTATACAAGTTGTTTTTATGCTACGTAGCTTCATCTCTCACTTGGGTTACATATATTATTGTTCTTTGATTTAAAAAATATATATATTTTATTGATTTTTTTACAGAGAGGAAGGGAGAGGGATAGAGAGTAACATTGATCAGCTGCCTCCTGCACACCCCCTACTGGAGATGTGCCCGCAACCAAGGTACATGCCCTTAACCAGAATTGAACCTGGAACCTTTCAGTCTGCAGGCCCATGCTCTATCCACTGAGCCAAACCGGTTTCAGCTGGTCATTCTTTGATTTTATTTTTTTCCATGGAAAATTTTAAAAATGTTTATTGTGGTCAAAGTTGATGACTTCTTAGTTATGAGTCATACTTAAGTAAACCCATCCCAAGAATATTAAAAAAATTTTTTTAATCTGGTACTTTAATGCTTTCATATTTCAGATTTATATCTTTGAGCTGTTTGAAGCTTATTTTAATGTAGTAAGGCAGGAAAGATACAAGTGGGTTTTCAAATATTCCCCCAAACAATTTATTGCATAATCTATTATTTCCTGTGTGTGTTTGGGTCTGTTTCTGGGTATTTTATTCTATTCTATTGAACTGTCCATTCAAACCGTATTTTCAAATTGTAAACCATAGTTGCTTTTTAAAAAATATTTTTAAAAACATATTTTTATTGCCAAAGCCAGTTTGGCTCAGTGGATAAAAACTTCACTCTTCAGGTGAGGATTTAAAAATTTTTTAAATATATTTTTTTATTGATTTCAGAGAGGAAGAGAAAGGGAGAGAGTGATAGAAACATCAATGATGAAAAAGAATCACTGATTGGCTGCTTCCTACACACCCCCTACTCTATAATCTATTTCTAAAGCAAACATACTATATAACCTTATATAATCTATTTCCCTCCTTGCTTTGTTTTGTTCAGATTTTAAATGATTTTTAGAGAGAGAGGAAGGGAGAGGGAGAGAGAGAGAAACCTCGATGGAAGAACAAAACACGGATGGCCGTCTCCTGCATGCCCCTTACCAGGGAGGAAGCCTGCAACCCAGGCAGGTGCCCTGACCAGGAGTCGAATCGGTTTTGGCTCAGTTTTCTTTCTGATAGCACACTTCATTGTTTACTTTGTAAATGATGTTTAATATGTGTTTCCTACCTCCAGCTTGGGAGGGTTTCATTGTTGCTATTGTTTGTTTGTGTCTCATTTGTTCCCTCCTGTATTTGTGGCATTCAGTAATAACTGCTGAGTGCATGAATGGATAAATAAACGAATATACAAGCATATTAGTAAGATAAACCTCTATAACTGGGGTTTCTGGATCAACATGTAAATCTTCTATTGTGTTTTCAAAACCAATTTTTAAAAATATTCTTTTATTGATTTCAGAGAGGAAGGGAGAGAGATAGAAACATCAATGAGAGAGAACCATTGGTTGGCTGCCACCTGCCCGCCCCTCACTGGGGAGTGAACCCACAACCCGGGCATATGCCCTGACCGGGAATCGAACCGTGACCTCCTGGTTCATAGGTTGACACTCAACTCCTGAGCCACGCCGGCTGGGTGTAGCTAATCAGGTACAGGGTATATATTGTAAGACTCTGGCTTTTTGCATATTCCGCTGTACTTAGACTTCTCACTGAATTATCTTTGTGCTGCATTTCGTGGGGGCAGTTGACAGTTTGCAGTTTCTTTTACTTGTTTGAAATTAAGGAGGGAAGTGAGGAGGAGTACATACATTCAGGTGGGAGGGAAAAAGGCAGGGAATTAGATTGCAGGATAGTTTACAAGATGATGTGCTTTAAAAAAATTTAAATTCTTTGAAAGGGACAAATTTTTTGTTATTGTTAATCCTCACAAGGATATTTTTCCATTGATTTGTAAAAATATATTTTTATTGATTTCAGAGAGGAAGGGAGAGGGAGAGATAGAAACATCAATGGTGAGAGAGAATCATTGATCAGCTGCCTCCTGCTCACCCCCTACTTGGTCGGAATCGAACTTGGGACCCTTCAGTCTGTAGGCTGACACTCTATCCACTGAACCAAACCGGCTAAGGCTTTCCATTGGTTTTTAGAGAGAGGGGAAGGGAGAAGGAGAGATAGAGAGAAGCATTGATGTGAGAGAGAGACATCAAATTGGTGGTCTCCTGCCCGTGCCCCATCCAGGGCCAGGGATTGGGCCAACGCTCTATCCACTGAGCCAGTGGTCGGCAAACTCATTCGTCCACGGAGCCAAATATCAACAGGACAATGACTGACATGTCTTTGGAGAGCCCAATTTTTTAAACTTAAACTCCTTCTAATGCCACTTCTTCAAAACAGACTCGCCCAGGCCCTGGTCTTTTGTGGAATACCACCTACGGGCACGCATGTACAGTGCGATTGAAACTTCGTGGCCCATGTACAGAAGTTGGTTTTTGGCTCTCAAATGTCAATCGTACTGTTGATATTTGGCTCTGTTGACCAATGAATTTGCCAGCCACTGGGCTAGGGCAATAAGTATCATTTTTATTTATTTATTTATTTATTTATTTTTAATCCTCACCTGAGGATATTCTCCCATTGGTTCTTAGAGACTGGAAGAGAAAGGGAAAGACAGAGAGAAATATCGATGTGAGAGAAACACTTCGATTGGTTGCCTCCTGCATGGGCCCCGACCAAGGCCCAGACTAGGGAGGAGCCTGCAACCAAGGTAAGTGCCCTAACGGGACCTCTTCGGTCCACAGGCCGACACCCTATCTATTGAGCCAAAATAGTCAGGGCATCATTTTTATTGTTATTTAAAAATATATATCTTTATTGACATCAGAGAGGAAGGGAGAAGAACAGAGAGACAGAAACATCAATGATGAGAGAGAATCTGGATCAGCTGCCTCCTGCACCCTCCCACTGGGGATGAAGCTCGCATCCTGGGGATGTGCCCTGATTGGGAATTGAACTGTGCTCTCCTGGTTCATAAATCAATGCTCAACCACTGAGCCACACTGGCTGGGTTCATTCTTAAACCGCAGATCTGTGGTAAGATGATGACAGTGGGGCAAACAAAGAGTCTCCAGTTAATAACCGTGGTCAAGAGTAAGGCAGGTGTGTTGGGAAATCTCTCTCTAGCTCTTGGCTGCCTTGTGTTTACCCTTATCAGCTTTTTCTCTTAAAAAAAAAATTTTTTTATTGATTTCAGAGAGGAAGGGAGAGGGAGAGAGAGATAGAAACATTAATGATGAGAGAGAATCATTGACCGGCTGCCTCCTGCACGCCCTCTTCGGGGGACCCAGCCAGCAACCTGGGCCTGTGCCCTGACCCGTGACCTCCAGGTTCAAAGGTCGGCAATCAGTTCCTGAGCCACACCTGCCCGGCAACCCTTATCAAGCTTTGACCGGAAGCCTCCACTCCCTAGTTGATCAAGAAGAGGCTTCACCGGTGTTGTCCTGGACTGCCAGCCCCTGTTGTTTCTGAAAATTCGGTTACCATGGCAACGAGGCGAGCCCCCCAGGGCATCTATTAACTTTGAACTGTGAGGAGCGGAATGAAGGTGTTGGGGAGCGGGAAGGGCCTGGTGTGGTGCCTCATTTTCCAGCTTCAGAGATGCTTCTGTGAAGAAGGCGGATGAGGGTCTGAGAGGAGGCGGGCGGACCTGGGTTCCACCGCTGGCCCTGCCCGTGAAGGGCTGGGTGATGGAGGGACAGTCCCTGGGCCTCTCTGAGCCTCAGGCGCAGAATGGCGCTACTAACACGGGTTGTGCAGGGCGTGGAGAGAGTGCCATGTGGTTCCTGGATGTGGCTGGAGAAGGTGCCACGTAACCGTCCGTTCCCTCAGCCCCTTCCAGGCTGCGTGACTTGGGAGGAGGCATTTATCTTCTTGGAGCTTCCACTTCCGCCTAGACCTGGGGTGGGCAAACTGCGGCTCGCGAGCCACTTGCGGCTCTTTGGCCCCTTGAGGGTGGCTCTTCCACAAAAGACCACGGGCCGGGCGAGTCTATGTTGAAGAAGCGGTGTTAGAAGAAATTTCAGTTTAAAAAATTTGCCTCTCTGCCAAAACCGGTTTGGCTCAGTGGATAGAGCGACGGCCTGGGGACTGAAAGGTCCCAGGTTCGATTCCGGTCAAGGGCATGTACCTTGGTTGTGGGCACATCCCCAGTGGGAGGCGTGCAGGAGGCGGCTAATCGATGTTTGTCTCTCATTGATGTTTCAAACTCTCCATTCCTCTTCTTCTCTGTAAAAAAAAAATCAATAATATATATATATTTTTAAATGTGGCTCTCCAAAGAAATTTCAATTGTTGTACTGTTGATATTTGGCTCTGTTGACTAATGAGTTTGCCGACCACTGAAATGCTTCCTGCTCTGGAGCCGTGGGCCCTGAGGATGGAGTACGGGAGCTCAGAGAAGCCGGTTGGCTGCTCCTGCTGGGAGCATTCTGTGGGCCAGCTCCGTCTGAGCGCCTGCTTTCAGTCCGGACGCGCCCTCTTCGCTGGATTCCCATTCTGTGGGCTGGGAGGACCACCCTGCCGTCCTCCCCGCCTGGAGCGAGGGCCGAGGATGGGAGGGAGGAAGGGCAGGGAGCAGTTCTAACAGCTCCCGAGTTACATCAGCCGCCTGCTAGAATCTGTGTGGGTACCGACCGGCACCCAGACCCGCACCGTGAGCCAGGCAGCCCCCCACAGGAGTCCGCACATGTGTGTCTCTCCGCAATGCTAGCTCGCTGTTTTAATATATTTTATTGATTTGTCATAGAGAGGAAGTGGCAGGGATAGAGAAGCAGAAACATCGATGAGAGAGAGACATCGATCAGCCGCCTCCTGCATGTCCCCTACTGGGGATGTGCCTGCAAGCAAGATACATGCCCCTGACTGGAATCGAACCCGAGACCCCTCACTCTGCAGGCCGACACTCTATCCACTGAACCAAACCGGTTTTGGCTCTTTTTTTTTTTAAATTTATTGATATTTTTACAGAAAGGAAGGGAGAGAGAGAGAGAGAAACATTGATGGGAGAGAGACATCGATCAGCTGCCTGTTGCACGTCCCCCACTGGGGATGTGCCCACAACCAAGGTACATGCCCCCGACCGGAATCAAACCTGAGACCCCTCAGCCCACAGGCCGACGCTCTATCCACTGAGCCAAACCGGCCAGGGCAACACACAATGCCAGCTTTCTTAGGGGAGACCCCATGAAGCCAACGGAGTCACACCCACGTCACACACACAGGAGCTTACATGACAGAAGCCAGCAGAGCACGCGTCCAACGCCAAGTCCCCAGGTCCAAGTCTCTGGCAGTGTCCATGGTGGGGCGGCGGGCAGCAGTCCCCAGCCAGGCGGCGGCAGTGCAGCTGCATTGGGTGCAGGGCAGTCCCCAGGGATCCAAGGGTGACTGGGGCAGCCAAGCTCCAGGATGGGCTGGTGGAGCTGCAGTTCTTACAGGCCCAGGGGTGGGGTTCTCACGCCTGTCGGTGTCCAGATGGCGCCTTATCTGAGAGTTCAGGCTGTGGCTTTGGGCATCCCAGGCCCCTCCTCAGTGCGTTGTTATGACACCCCGTGACCTCAGTCGTGTCCTGGCACTTGACGTAACCAGCAGGGCTGCAGTGACTCCACACTGAGTTGTCACAGGTGTCCCAAGTGCCTGCTCCACTCTGAACATTTTGTTTTTTTTTGTGTGTGTGTGTTTTTAAATATATTTTATTGATTTTTTACAGAGAGGAAGGGAGAGGGATAGAGAGAAACATCGATGAGAGAGAGACATCGATCACCTGCCTCCTGCACATTCCCTACTAGGGATGTGTCCATAACCAAGGTACATGCCCTTGACCGGAATCGAACCTGGGACCTTTCAGTCTGCAGGCTGACGCTCTATCCACTGAGCCAAACCGGTTTCGGCATTCTCTGTACATTTTAGATGCACCCCAAACCGAGCTCTTGATCTCCTCCCCAAATCTATCTCCCTCACAGCCTCCATGATTGCTCCCCCTTGTCCAGGTCCCAACCCCCAGCATCATCCTCTCTTTCCACCTTCCACATCCAACCCTTCAGGACACCAAGCTGGCTCTACCTTCAAAATGGGTCCAAAATCCGACCATGTACTTCTCCCCCCTACCCCCCACTGCCACCTCTTGGCACCGGCACAAGGTTTCAGCATCCGCTCTTCTAGCTTCTTCCCTTACCTTTTATAGTCTACCAGAGGCCTGGTACACAAAATTTGTGTACTGAGGGGGGGCGGTCCCTCAGCCCAGTCTGTGCCCTCTTACAGTCTGGGGGCTGTCCGACTGATGGCTTAGGCCCACTCCTAAGCCTGCAGTCAGACATCCTTAGTGCTGCTGTGGAGGCGGGAGAGGCTCCTGCCACCGCCACTGTGCTCACCAGCTGAGAGCCTGGCTTCTGGCTGAGCGGCGCTCCCTCTGTGTGAGTCCCTGACCACCAGGGGGCAGCTCCTGCATTGAGCACCTGCCCCCTGGTGGTCAGTGCACGTCATAGGACAGGTTGTTTGGCTGTCCGGTTGATTTGCATATTGTGCTTTTATAATATAGGATGCTCAATCCTGCAGCTAAGGTTTTTCTTTATTTTTTTGCTAATACTCACCAGAGGATTTTTTCTTCTGTTGCTTTTTCAGAGCAAGTGGAAAGAAGGGGCAGCAGGGGGTGGGGGAGAGAGAGAAATATTAATGTAAGAGAGACACATCAATTATTTACTCCCCGCCCAACCCCCGCACGTGCCCCAATGGGGATGGGGAGCAAACTGGAGACCCTTTGGTGCATGGGCTGACACTCTAACCACTGACCCAGGGCCAAGGTTATTCTTTTAAAATGCAAGTTGAACCCCGACCGGTTTGGCTCAGTGGATAGAGAGTTGGCCTGCGGACTCAAGGGTCCCAGGTTGGATTCCGGTCAAGGGCATGTACCTTGGTTGCAGGCACGTCCCCAGTAGGAGGTGTGCAGGAGGCGGCTGATCGATGTTTCTCTCTCATCGATGTTTCTAACTTTCTATCCCTCTCCCTTCCTCTCTGTAAAAAATCAATAAAAAATATATTTAAAAAAAAAGAACCCGGGCTCAGAACATTTCAGGTGACTGGCCACACAGGATGTGGCAGAAACATGCTGTGCACCCAGGTCTGTCTGCTGGACTCGGAACTCCTGCTCTTTTCTCCTTTGCCCGGTGGTCACTGCTGTTCTTAACATCATTCATTCACTCATTCATTCATTCAATATTTCCCAAGCCGCCTCCACCTCTGACCAAAATGTGAGGCCCAGACTGAGCACCACACACAGTGGCCATGTGTCCTGCCCAGAAGAGCTCGGGTCCCAGCTGAGGCTGCAGTGTCCCTGGGGCTCTGTGAACTTGGCAAAGGCGCTCCCCCTCCTCAGCACCTCCTCACCAGCTCCACTAGATGGGAGCCTCTGAGCTGAGGCCCCTCATTCATAGGAGAAACAAAACAGCTCTCATGCTGAAACCGGTGGTGCTCAGTGGATAGAGCATCAGTCTGCGGACTGAAAGGTCCCAGGTTCGATTCCGGTCAAGGGCATGGACTTCGGTTGTGGGCCCATGCCCAGTAGGGGGCGTGCAGGAGGCAGCTGATCGGTGTTTCTAACTCTCCCTTCCTCTCTGTGAAAAATCAATAAAATGTATATTTTTTAAAAAGACTAAAAAAAATAAAGCTCTCATGGTGTGGTCCCCGCCTGCCCCCAGGTTGAGTGAGGCTGAGGCTGGCCCCCCACAGCCTCCTGCACCTCGCCAGGTCAGCAGCCCCACGGGGAGAGGCTGTGGGTGTGGGCACAGGCCCAGGGCCACCGAGCCAGGAGCAGGCGCAGGCAGAGAGGCCAGGCGGGACGCTCAGGAGGAAGTGGGGGTGAGGGGAGTGCTGGGTCTGGAGCAATCACGATTGCCACATGGGGAGACACCGGGCGCAGAGAAAGGGCCCATCCTCCTGCTCCCTTTCCTCCCGGCTCACAGCTCTGCCCTCTGCCCCGCCTCCCGGCTGTTGGCTGCCACTCACCCCCTGCGCCCTTGCATCTCCCCAGAAAATCGGGGAGCAACCCAGCCGGTAGCTGATCCTCCACTGCCCCGGCACTTCCTTCTGTACAGCCGCCGAGGAGCGGGTATTCGGGCCGGGAACTGATTAAACACACAGCTTTGGTCACGCAATCTGGTGGCTTTTCTTTTGTGTTTCATCTAGTCCAGTGGTTCTCAACCTTCCTAATGCCGCAACCCTTTAATGCAGTTCTTTATGTGGTGGTGACCCCCAACCATAAAATTATTTTTGTCGCTACTTCATCACTGTCATTTGCTACTGTTATGAACCTTAATGTAAATATCTGTGTTTTCTGATGGTCTTAGGAGACCCTGCTAGCTGTTCTCGACCCACAGGTTGAGAACCGCTGATCTAGTCTGCACACATTCTGAAAGCTTCCTCTGCGCCCAGCCCTCTGCCAGGGCCTGGGGCCTGAGGCGCTCGGGGCTGCTGGAGGAGCGGAAAGGCCAGGGACATCATGGTGCAGCTAGGGGAGGTGCCAGGGGCTCTGGGAGGTGCCAGGGGCTCTGGGGCCCCAGAGAAGCTGAGATGCAGCCGGGGAAGATGTGCGTGGCCACAACAGAAAGTGCTCCGACGAGGCCTGGCTCTGCAGGGAAGCTCGTTACTGTTAAGTGCCTGTACCCGAGCACACTGTCCTTCAGAGGCCCGGCGGCGACAGGGCGGTACAGTGAGTTTCTGTCCTTGAATCTGTAGAGCTGGGAGGTAGGAAGGGCACGCCCATTATACAGAGGAACAAACTGAGTCAGAAGTGAATTTGCTCACTCCCCTAGACCCGTGGTCAGCAAACTCATTTGTCCACAGAGCCAAATAGCAACAGAAAAATGATGGAAATTTCTTTTGAGAGCCACATTTTTTAAACTTAAACTTCTTCTAATGCCACTTCTTCAAAACAGACCTGCCCAGGCCGTGGTGTTTTGTGGAAGAGCCACACTCAAGGGGCCAAAGAGCCGCATGTGGCTCATGAGCCGCAGTTTGCCGACCACTGCCCTAGACCAAAGGTTGCCCTGGACACAGGAAATCAGACTTACATCCACATCTGCAGCACTTAGGGCATGAGAGAGTTTTAAAATTATACAGTGGCAGGCCTGGCCAACGTGGCTGCGTGGTTGAGTATCAACCTATGAAGCAGGAGGTCATGGTTCAGTTCCTGGTCAGGTCATATGCCCGGGTTGTGGGGCTTGATCCTCAGCGTGGGCCATGCAGGAGGCAGAAGATCAATGATTCTCATCATTGATATTTCTGTCTCTGTCTCATTCTCATATCCTTTCTAAAATCAATAAAAATATTTTTTAAAAATTATACGGTGGCTGAAACCGGTTTGGCTCAGTGGATAGAGTGTCAGCCTGCAGACTGAAAGGTCCCAGGTTCGATTCCGGTCAGGGCATGTACCTGGGTTGCGGGCACATCCCTAGTAGAGGTGTGCATGAGGTGGCTGATCAATGTCTCTCTCTCATCGATGTTTCTAACTCTATCCCTCTCCCTTCCTCTCTGTAAAAAATCAATAAAATATATTTTTAAAATATTATACAGTGGTAAGATATTTATTGCTAGGGTAACAGGAACAGTTTATTAAAATGTTATATGTTGTATGACCCAACGCTCTCCACTGAGCCGAAGCCGCTAGGGCTGTTTGTTTGGTTTAAGTATTATTTTGATATCATTGTGGATTTACACTTACAGGTTTAACCATTTAATGTACTTCATAGTTCATTAAAGTTGTTATTATTGATTCTCAGATTATCCCATCTTTGGTCTGTGGAATCTCTCCAACTTGGAGGGAAATAGTATTTAGAGATCACAATCTGGGCGCTAGGGTTATAATAGGTTTGTTGTTTTTTTTTCATTTTCTTTTGAAATAATTTTAGTTACCGAAAAGTTGCAAAAATCGCACCAAGAGTTCCCGTATATCCTCTTGCCGAGCTTCCTCTCAGGTTAACATCTTACATAACCACACGCCGTGAAATGACCCGAACCAAGGGCATCACCTTTGCTAAACATTTGATTCAGATGTCACCAACTCTTCCATTAATGTCCTTTCTCTTGTTGTTCCAGGATCCAACACAGGATTCCCGCGCTGAATTGACCTGTCACGTCTCCTTCGCCCCCCAACCTGTAAGTTCCCCAGCCTTCCCTTCTCTCTCATGGCCTTGGCGCAGTGAAAGAGGGCTGCTCCGTGCTTTGGAGACTGTCCTTCAGTTTGGGTCTGTTTCCCGTCTTCTCGTGATGGGATTGAGGTCACACCTTCTGGGGAAGAATAACCGGATGTGCTCCCCTCTGTGCATTGGGGTGCATGACGTTGACCTGTCTCATTCCGGGATGTTACCTTTTCATTTGGTGTCTTTCAGGTTTCTCTACTGTCCGATTATTATTTTCCATTCGCAGTTAATAAATATTTGAGGAGGAGCTTTTTAGGCTATAAAAATATTCCGTTTCTCCTCAAACTTTTGCCCATTAATTTTGACATCCAAGAGCGTCGGCCTGCGTACCGAGAGGTCCCAGGTTCGATTCCGGTCAAGGGCATGTGCCTTGGTTGTGGGCACATCCCCAGTAGGAGGTGTGCAGGAGGCAGCTGGTCGGTGTTTCTCTCCCGTCGATGTTTCTAACTCTCTATCCCTCTCCCTTCCTCTCTGTAAAAATCAATAAAATATGTTAAAAAAATTTTTGACATCCATTGCTGGTTCTTGCCTGCAATGACTATTATTATGGTGAGCATCTATGTCCCTCACTCCTTTCACTTATTAATTAGAATCCTTCAGTAAGAAAGAGCTGCCCCTATTTATGTATTCACGTCGGTAAGGACTTGCGGATATTTTATTCTGTGGGTGATAACCCAGTACTGTAGCTATAAATTCGTCTGGGAGAAAGGAAGGCAAGCAGGGAAGAAGAAAGAAGAGGAGAGATTGGAAGTGGAACTTGTCTTATTTATTTAAAAATATTTTTTTATTGATTTCAGAAAGGAAGGAAGAGAGAGAAACACCAGTGATGAGAGAGAATCATTGATCGGCTGCCTTCTGGGGATCGAGCCTGCAACCCAGGCATGTGCCCTTGACTGGAATCAAACCTGGAACCTTTCAGTCCGAAGGCCCATGCTCTATCCACTGAGCCAAACTGGCTAGGGCTGGTGTATTCGTTTATATTTATTAAATCTTTATCGGAGCACACTATACGGGACAGCGAAGTATCCCCACCCCCACCCCCGGGCTGGTGGGACTGACTTTTCTCCAATGCAGATCTGGACAGGTTGGGGGACACCCCGCTGCCCTAGGAGCCCCCGTGAAGTTTCCCCCTGTCACTCAGTGTAAGAGCTGGAAGCCTTACAATGGTCTCAGGGTCACCCTTCTTTAAGGCCCCTCCTCTCTCGCTGCCCTCTGCTCCTCCCTGCCCCTTACAGTGGTCTCAGGGTCTGCTTACTCCTTCTCCCTGCCCTCTGCTCCTCTCTGCCCCTCCCTCAGGCACCCTGGCTCCATGCCCGGGAGGAGGGCCTTGGCACTGGCCCGGATTGCTCTTCCCCCAGATGTCTCTGTGGCTGCCAGTCCCCTTCTTCCTTCAGGTCTTCAATGCCACCCTCCTCAGCGAGAACTCCCCTGACCACCTTCCCCCAACGGCCACTTTCCCACCCTGCCCACTCCTTTCCTCCACAGCACTACGTATTTTTCCTATTTTTTCCCTTTTTTGTGTTCCCCTGGAGTCTAAGCTCCAGGAAAGGCAGAGGTACTTTCTGTGTCGTAAACCTGACCTTTTTCTAGGGTTTAAAATTGTAAGGAGACCACGGCTGGGGCTGCTGGTGGGGCGCAGAGCCATGCTGGTCCGCTCCACAGAGATGCAGCCAGTTAGAGCCTGGACAAAGGTTTGCCCCTCTGTCACCCTGAGTGGCCTGCCTTCACTGTCCACAGACCAATGGCCACCATGCCCTCCAGGTCCAGCCCTGCCCGCCCTCAAGCCTCTCCTTTCCTTCATCTCTTCATCCCCACCTGGTCCCTCCGAGGCTCACCTGGGCTGTTTGAGCACGGGGCTCCCCTCCTCCTGATTGGACGATGGCTCTCTTCCGGAGGTGGGAGGGGTCAGCTTTCCTCCTGGTGGAGTCCCAGCTCCTCGCATTGCCTCCGGCTAAGAGCAGAGGCTGGAGAAATATTACTGGAGCAAATGGATGCTTAATAGTGAAGTTATGACAGCGGTCAAGGTGAAAATGAATGGAGGGCCAAAACCGGTTTGGCTCAGTGGATAGAGCATCGGCCTATGGACTGAGAGGTCCCAGGTTCAATTCCGGTCAAGGGCATGTATTCTGGTTGCGGGCACATCCCCAGTGGGGAGGTGTGCAGGAGGCGGCTGATTGATGTCTCTCTCTCATCTATGTTTCTAGCTCTCTACCCCCCTCCCTTCCTCTCTGTAAAAAATCAATAAAATATATTTTAAAAAAAGAAAGAAAATGAATGTAGGTCTGCTCTTGGGTAGTGATAGTTGTGATTTTTTGGGGGGAGAGTCGGTGGGAGAAGAAAAAGGAGTCCAAATGGGAGGTCTGCAGAGGTAGGATTTATTCTTTTATCCTCACCCAGGGGTATTGTTTTCCATTATTTTTAGAGTGGAGGGAGGGAGGGAAGAAGGGGAAAGAGACACCTCCATTGGTTGCCTCCTGCACGCACCCCTACTGAGGGCAGGGATCCAACCTGCAACCCAAGTATGTGCCCGTAGCCAGAGATAGAACCTGCAACCCAGGCATGTGCCCGTGGGCAAGGATTGAACCTGCAACCCTTCAGTGCTGGTGCCGATGCACTAGCCACTGTCCAGGGGCGCAGAGGCAGAAGTGAGGTGTTTGTTCTCCCCCTTACGGCCCACCCACATTCTCTTGTCCCGAAGTGGCGGCTTACCGGCGTGGCAGAGCGCTGCAGCTGCCGCAGAGTTCTCCCGGGGCGAGCAATTGCTCTCTGATAGGCACCGTTCTGCCATTTCGAATTTGAGAGGTGCCTCGGTCTGAAGGTACTGGGGGCCTGGGCCTGGTTTGGGGGGCCCTCGCCCCTGGGCCAGCCCATGTACCTCCCTGGAATCTGAGCACGTGTGCAGCCAGTTTGGGGAGGCCCAAACCTCTTAGGCCAGGCCTGTGCAGGCGTGGCTGATAGTCCACTTGCAAAATCAGCGGCAGGGGCAGGCTGTTGCCATGGTAACAAGGTTGCTTTTGCAGGTACCCTCCAACTCTGCTTCTAAACCACACTGAGAGGGAGGGAAGACCCATGTATCGCGGGGGTGGGGGGGTGCGGGTGCTCTGTGTGGTGATCCGGGGACAAATGAGGACACCTGCTGAGACCTGGCTGGCTCTGAGGGACATTAGGGTAGAATGGGCGGGGCCTGGATCCTGGCTGAGCTGAGGGTCCCCCGAGCTTCCAGAATGACAGTCCAGGCCCCTGGCTGACTCTGGCCTTGGCACCGGGTGTGCCAGGCTGCTCAGCTGCCACTGGCACTGTGGGAGCCAGCAGGGCAGGGAGGGAAGCCCGCTGCCCTGAGTGCGTCCACCCCTGGGGTCCAGCCTGGGCGGGGCGGGACGGCCTGAGCGCTGTGGCTATGTCCCCGCTTACAGGAGGCCATGAATGTGGCACGTGGCACAGAACCTGGCACAGCAGAGGCACGTAACCGGGACCTGGGTTATTCGTTTGTTGTGACTGCGAGGGAGGTGTCCCCCACTCCGTATTCGCACACAGAACAGTGGGACAGGCTGGGGCCGGAGCAGCGAGCCACAGGTGGAAGCTGCCTCCGGCACTGAGCCCTGCAGGGCGAAAGGGTCCTTCAGGGCCTAAGGAGGGTCGGGGTTCAGGGTTCGTCTCCTCCACGTCGAACCTGAGTCTCTCCCCACCTTTTGGAAGAAACACCCACAGTGATCCGCCGCCTGGCCGCCTACAAAACCTGTCAGGGAGCCTGTACCCCAATGCAGGACACTTCCCCGGGCCCTGCCACCCCGAGGGCTCAGGCAGAGCAGGGCCCCTGGCGGGCTGGCTTCCAGCAGCTTCCAGGGCCCACTTCCTGGTGCGAAGGAAGAGGCAGGGCTTTTATTGGCTTCTCGGCCCGGCCCGCCGCTGCCGCCGCAGCCTCCGCCCCGCGCGGCCCGGTGCCAGGAGCCTCCGAGCGCCGCCCGGGCGGGGGAACGCAACCCCGTGCGCCTGGGTCTGTCCGCACGGAAGTGTGTCCGGCACGCTTTTGGGGTGCTGTTCCCGCAGAGCGAGGAGGCCGGGGCCGTGTCCCCCAGCACTGCCCGTGCTGATCCCCAAAGCGCTCCTGGAAGCGGCCGCTCCCCTGAGGGAGACCAGGGAACGGGGGCACAGAGATGCCACTGACCGAGGCCACCCAGGTCCTGCCCCGAAAGCGGGGTCCCGTCCACGCGGCCCCCGGCCTGTCCATCCAGTCGCCCAACGCTGAGGTCAGGGCGGGCCCCTCAGACCCCGGTCCCCGTCACCGGGCCCGGCTGCAGCCACCACCACGTCCCCGGATCCCTGCCCTCCACGCTGCGCCTGGCGCCCAGCACCCAGCGCCCAGCTCCCAGCTCTGAAATGCAGTGGGGGGAGCCACGGCACACACCAGGTGCCCCCCACCCCCGGCCCCCGGCTTGGCAGCCCGGCCACCTCGGCCACACCTGTCCGCGGATGGGACCTGGCAGCGGGGACACCGCCGTGTACGGGGGCGGCGCACGGGGACGAACGCCGCCGCTCCGCTGGGGACGCGCAGTTTGGAAACAACCGGCGTTTGCCCGGCGCCCGCCTCCCGCAGGGAACTGATGGCGGAAAAGGGACAAAACCCAACTGGTTCATTTACGCACAAAGGCGGCGGCGCGGGGCCGGGGCGGGGGTGGGGATGGAGGCGGGAGGAGGGAGCGCGCGGAGGCGGCGCTGACTGTCCGCCGCCGGCGCCCGGGGACTTCCGCAAACCGGGGCGGCCGGGCGGCCACACCCCGCCAGACACCTGGGCCGGGCGCGCCCGCGTCCCGGGGGCGGAGGAGCCGGTCCGGGGCCGCCATCGGGGGCCCCGCCCTCCCAGCCCCGGGCCGGCCGCCCCGCCCCGGCTCCCCGGCCTCCGCTGCACGGCGACCGCCGGTCCTCCCGCCGCCGCAGCCACGGCGCGCACCGGGCCTCGGAGCCGGGAGCCCCTGCCTGCGGGGGGCGGGAGGAGGGGAAAGGGAGGGGGTGGGGCGCTGCGATCGCTCGGTTTGCACAGTGTCCGGGGCCCCCAACTAGAAAACGCCCGCTCACCCGCCCGCAGGAGCCCCGGGGCCGCCCTGGGCCACACCGCCCCCGGCCTAACCCCGCGCCTTCCCGGTTTGAGCGCGAGCAGCCGGCCTGGCCTACAGCCGGGGCGGAGGACGGAGCAGCCGGCCTGGCCTACAGCCGGGGCGGAGGACCGGGCTGAACGTCAGGTGGAGGGTCTGACACAGCGAGAGCCTCGCGGTAAAACGAGCCCATGCGCATCCCCGACACAGGACCGACGCGCTGCCCGGGCCTGCCTGTCCGCGCTCCCCACGGGGCAACCTCCCCGCCCCCCGTTGTGGTGAAACTGACCCCGGCTCCGGCCCGACACCACCACTGGGTGTGGGTGGAAAGCTCATTGTTGCGGAGACGTGGTTTTTTTTAAGTTGAGTGGATTAAACAAACTAAGGAGTGGAGATGAAGATGTTGATGGGGAAGAGGAAGATGAAGGAGAGAAACAGTGGGAGGGGTGCAGGGGCTGGCGCGAAATGGGGAGCCCTGTATTTGTTTCTGGGGCAGGTGGGGGGCGGGGGGACCAGGTGGAGTCTGAGCAGCGGGGAGCGGTGAACAGCCAGCGGCCAGAGGAGGCTGATTCGGCACCAGCTGAGCGTGGCAGTGACCAGATTTGTGATAGATTGAGAAGAGGGGGTGGGGGGGGTGAGGAAGTGAGAGAAGGAGAAGCTTCAGGGATGGGAAGCTGTGTGGAGGGCAGTGCTTTCACCTGTGCTGGGGAAGACAGGGGTTAGAAAACTGTGGTTCATTTATTAAATGGAACACTACGCTGCCGTGAAAAAGGAGTTCTTACCATTTGCAACAGC
>PVJN01010193.1:40649-58249 GCA_004026805.1 Lasiurus borealis
GGGGGGGGGGGGGGGGGGTAAGGGGAGAGGTCAACCGAAGGACTTGTGTGCATGCATATGGACCTAACCAATGGACACAGACACCAGGCGGGTGAGGGCATCAATGGGGGGCGGAGGTGAATGGGGGAATAAGGACACATATGTAATACCTGAATTAATAAAGAAATTATATATATATATATATATATATATATACACACAAACATATATATATATATATATATATATACATATACATACATATATATTTTATTAAAGAGAATGGGGGACATCAAAGTAGTGTTTGGCCGTGCTAGAGTGAGCTGCCATTTAGATTGCCAAGTGAGATACCCCAAAGATGGGTGTGATGGAGGGGTGGCTCAGAGGTGAGAGCAGCACTGGAGCACACATCCGGGAGTGGAGAGCATGTGTGTTCAGAGTCCCGGCGCTGGAGGTGGTGTGGATGGGGCCCGGGGTGTTGAAGGGAACCAGGAGAGTGTGGGCTCTCAGAAGTTAAGGGGGAAAGTGTTCTGAGAAAGAGGGAGGGTCGATGGCATGCAGTGTCACTGAGAGGTCAAGGGAGAAAGAGGGCCACAAACAGTGAGCACTGGATTTAGGAACAGGGACACCCGTGGCAAGAGCCCCTGCAGAGGAGTCGCAGAGCGGAGAAGCCAGACCAGGAGGACAGCAGTGAGCGCAGCAGGTTAATCTCTGAGGGAATTCTGATGTGAAGACACCCGGGAAATGAGGCTGAGGAGGGCATACGGTCAGGGCACATTTCAAAATAAAACAAAGATCATCTTTAATGTGGAAAATGTAAAGTTTACACCAAAGTTAAAGGTAATTGTTACTGGAGAGATGATGAGATGTCGGCTCTTGTCTTTTTTTTTTTAACTTTTTTTTTGTTGTTCTTGTCATCTTTTTTAAAATTTAATAAATCTTTATTGTTCAGATTATTACAATTGTTCCTCTTTTTTCCCTCCATAGCTCCCCTCCATCCGATTCCCACCTCACCCTCTGCCCTTACCTCCCCCCCATTGTCCTCATCCATAGATGTGTGATTATTGTCCAGTCTCTTCCCATCCCCCCTCACCTCTTCCCCGCCGAAAATTGTCAATCCACTCCCTTTCTATGCCTCTGATTCTGTTATATTCACCAGTTTATTCTATTCCTCACATTTTTAATTCACTTGATTTTTAGATTCACTTGTTGATAGATATGTGTTTGTTGTTCATAATTTTTTATCTTTTACCTTTTTCTTCTTCCTCTTCTAAAATAGTACCTTTCAGCATTTCATATAATACTGGTTTGGAGTTGATGAACTTCTTTAGCTTTTTCTTACCTGTGAAGCTCTTTATCTGCCCTTCAATTCTGAATGATAGCTTTGCTGGGTAGAGTAATCTTGGTTTAGGTTCTTGCTATTCATCACTTTGAATATTTCTTGCCACTCCCATCTGGTCTGCATAGTTTCTGTTGAGAAATCAGCTGACAATCGTATGGGTGCTCCCTTGGAGGTAATTAACTGTTTTTCTCTTGCTGCTTTTAATATTCTCTCTTTGTCTTTTGCTCTTGGCATTTTAATTATGATGTGTCTTGGTGTGGTCCTCTTTGGATTCCTTTTGGTTGGGGTTCTGTGTGCTTCCTAGACTTGTAAGTCTATTTCTTTCACCAGGTGGGGGAAGTTTTCAGTCATTATTTCTTCAAATAGGTTTTCAGTATCTTGCTCTCTCTTTTCTTCTGGCACCCCCAAGTCTGATGTTGGTATGATTAAGTTTTACTATCTTCACATTTTTGGGTTCTTTTTTCTTTTCCAGTTGAGTGTTTTCTGCTTCTTTGTATTTCAAATCTTTGACTTGATTCTTGCCTTCCTCTAGTCTGCTGTTAGGTTTCTGTATAATATTTTTCATTTCAGTCAGTTGTATGTTTAATTTCTAGTTGGTCCTTTTTCATCTTCTCTTGGGTCTCGCTAAATTTATCCATCTTTTCTAGGAAATTTATTGAAAAACGTTATAACTGTGGTTTTGAACTCTATATCCAGTTGTTTGCTTTCCTCCATTTCTTTAGTTTGTGATCTGCTCCTTTGTCTTTACATTTTTACTGCTTCCCTGAGTTGGCAGAGTAGCTTTGTGTGCTAGGTGTCCTATAGGGCCCAGTAGCTCCGCCTCCCCAGTTACCTGAGGTGGACATTCTTGGTGCACCTCTTTGTGGACTGTGTGTACAGCTTTGTTGTAGTTAAGTCTTGATTGTTGTTGGTATCATGGGGGGAATTGACCTCCAGGCCAATTGGCTGTGAGGAACAGCTGTGTGGAAAATGTCTGTGCTGGAGTCAGCCTTATGAGACAGGACTTGCAAAATTGCAAAAGCCTCTGTGCTCAGCTTGAATGGGGTGGAGTCTCAGGGCTGAGCAGACAGTCTTGGCTTCCCGTCAGCCCTGCCCTATGAGGCTCCTGGGTCTCAGTGTCCCTCGGTAATCACTGCAGTCCTCTCTGCGCACACTCATGCATGAGCCTCCAGACCTCTGCCTTTCGTGCTCCCCTGAGATGCTATGTGCTCCGGGGACCCAGTGATCCATGAGTCTGGGTCTCCAGGGTCTCACCCAAAACGAGTTCAGCACAGTCAGGAGGTTCTGTCCCCCTCCCGCTAGAGAAAGCCATCGGCACAATCAGTGGTCAGTCCTCTCTGCAAGCACTCACGTGTGCACGCACCTCCAGACTTCTGCCTTTTGGGGCTCCCCTAAGTTTCCATGCATAACTTCCTTTTCTCAACAGTCCAGCCTCCCCCGTATGAGTCTGTCCTGGAACTGGGGTTCAGTGCAGTCAGAACTGGTGCTCAGTGCAGTTGGGAGTTTCCATCTCCCTCCCCCAAGAGGAAGCCAGCCAGGCCCTCCGCCACCTGTCCATGTGCACGTCTCCGTACCTCAGCTTTTTGCAGCTGCTCAGAGTCTCCCTGAGCCCCTCTCTTTGCTTCTAGTTGTAGAATTTCCACTCAGCCAGCTTTGCTGTGGTTCTGGATGGTGTCCATTCTGTCTTTTAGCTGTAGTTTTGAAATTGTTGTGTGAGGCAGCAGTCTAAGTGTTCACCTCACCTATGCCTCGCCATCTTTTTGTTTCTCTCCGTTCTTGTCATCTTGACAGATTTCAATCAAGAGGCAAAGCAAGGCAAGCAATAATTAACTCTAGCAAAATATACCTAGGGCAGGGGAACAAGGAAGGGCCTGGGAGCAGCAACAGGAGAGCTAGACTGGGCTGCTTTGTTTGGCTCACTGAGAATTCAGAGGAAAGGGGGCCTTGGAGACAGGTTCAGGGGGTGAACCAGGACGAGTGCCACTGCCCATTGTCCCCCTGGTTGCAAGTCCACTGGGTCCCTTGGAATTTAGGAGACACTTGCTTGTGGAGAGCAGGAAGGGAAAGGCACGGACATGTTCTGTAAGGAGAGCATGCTGGGAACTTTGTTTTCAGATGTTTTGAAGGCTGGGCATTTAGGGCAGGTATTAGGGGAGAATCAATAGAATATTCATCATTTGCTGGGCCGATGTGGTTCAGTGATTGAGCTCCGAACCAGTAGTTCGAGGTTCGATTCCCAGTCAGGGTACATGCCTGGGATTTGGGCTAGATTTCCAGTGGGGGTGGTGTGCAGGCGGCAACTGATTAATGATTCTCCCTCATCATTGTTGTTTCTATGTCTCCCTCTCCCTTCCTCTCTGACAAAAATAAAAACATATGTTTTAAAAATGGAATTATTCATCAGCTTTATGCTGATGTACAAAAATGAGATTTATTCTCTTAATTTGTCTGTCCAGGGTATGGTTGGCAAATGGCACTAGTTGGATTTCTGTTATTTGTCTCCTTGAGAAGGGTGATTGATGGTAAGCTATTTACCCTCTGGTCAGGGAGGAGAAGTATAAACCCTTTACTCTTAAATATCCTTGATTTAGGGAAGATAGGGTTTACGAGGTGGCTGTAAACTGCCGTTTAACTGTTTTTCTTAGTTTCCCTATTCTGCTTGTCCTAGAATTTTCCTAGCTTCTTACTATTCTACAACATTGTAGACCCATACCCATCACATAGCTTCAGTGATTCTCAACATAAAGCTGGTTTTGTTCCATCTCTACCTGCCTGGTTATTTGAAAGCAATCTCAGAATTCATTCTATTTCAATCATAAACAGTCCGGTATGTATCTCTAACAGATAAGGATTTGATCTTTAGTAGTCAAGGACTTTGTTTTTTGACATATCCACACTATAATTATCATACCTAAAAATACAATAATTCATTAATATCATCTAGTCATACATGTTCACATTTTCCTGACTACCCATATAGATAATTTCTTGTATAATTAGTTTGTTACAATCAAGAACCAAACATATCACATTTGGTTGATATGTCTCTTAAGGTTCTTCTAATCTATAACCTCTTTTTTAAGAAAAAAATTTTTAATTGATTTCAGAGAGGAAGGAAGAGGGACAGTTGGAAACATCAATGATGAGAATCACTGATTGGTTGCCTTCTGTATGCCCCACACTGAAGGTCGAGCATGTGTCCTGACCTCCTGGTTCAGGGGTTAATGCTTAACCACTGAGTCATGCTGGCTGGAAAGTCTATCACCTCTTTTCATCTATTTCCTTCCTTTCTTTTAAATACTTTATAAGATACCAGGTAATTTGTCTTTTAGGATTTACCACATTTCTGGGTTTTGCTGATGGCAAAATGGTGCTGTGAACTTCGCATTCCATCCCGTGAAATCCGGTTGTCTCTCGCTGTGACTGATAGGGGTGGTTTCCGCCAGACCCTTCCAGAATAAAGTTTCCGTCCGTATTTCACCTGCTCACCCACCAGCACGGCAACCTCAGGCGAGAGTGTTCTTGACAAAACAAGGGTGAAGAGAGATTCTCCCACGGAGCGGAGCTTAGAGACGCCCTGAAATTGAACTTATGCTCGTTGGTTCACAGAAACTGGAAGGAAGAGGACTGGAAGGTGGGTAATGGGAAACCTAGGGATGCAGGATGTGGCTGGGCACCGGGTGGACATACCTGTGGCCCATGTGAACGCTTTTCAGAGGCCATCTACCGCAGAGGAGACTCTCAGGGAAGCAGACGAAATGACTCATTCTCTCTTTTAAAAAAATATATTTTATTGATTTTTTTACACAAAGGAAGGGAGAGGGATAGAGAATTAGAAACATTGATGAGAGAAAAACATCAATTAGCTGCCTCCTGCACACCCCCTACTGGGGACGTGCCTGCAACCAAGGCACATGCCCTTGACCGGAATCGAACCTGGGACACTTGAGTCCACAGGCTGATGTTCTATCTGCTGACCCACACCGGTTAGGGCGAAATGCCTCATTCTGAGGATGTCAGTCAGCCTCTCACCCGGCCACCCTGGCATTTATTCAGTGGGTCCATGTGGCAGAGATAACAGCCAGGACATCCCTGGCTACTGCCATTCCTAAGTGTGTGACCTTCCAACAGCAGAGACTAGCCACCAGCATGCCCTCAGCCCAGTGATCAGTGTCAATCTGTTGGCACGTTCATTATATTGGCCCCCTTTCTTCATGAGGGGGCAGCAATCTGCCCTCCTTGGAATAGATATGCATTCTGGGTAGGATTTACCACCATCCATGGGCTTTTGCAATGCCCATGTGCCCCCCTGGCATTCCACACTGCAGTGCTTCTGAACAAGGGATCATTTTCTTGGCAAAGAATTGCGCTGTGAGCATGTGCACATAGAATTCTCTCATATTCCTGTGTACCCCGTCACCCAGAAGCTGCTGGCCTAAAGGAATGACTGCATGGCCCTGGCTGATTTGGCTCAGGGGATAGAGCTTCGGCCTGTAGATCCAAGGTCCCAGGTTCAATTCCACTTAAGGGCAGATGCCCAGGTTGTGGGCGTGCAGGAGGCAGCCGATCAACGATTCCCTCTCATTGATATTTCTCATTCTCTCTCGCTCTCCCTTCCTCTCTGAAATCAATAAGAATATAAAAATATTATTTTTTTAAGTATATTTTATTGATTTTTTACAGCGGGAAGGGAGAAGGACAGAGAGCTAGAAACATCAATGAAAGAGACATCAATCAGCCACCTCCTGCACACCCCTACTGGGGATGTGCCCACAACCAAGATACATGCCCTTGACCTGAATTGAACCTGGGACCTTTCAGACCGCAGGCCGACGCTCTATTCGCTGAGCCAAACTGGTTTTGGCTAAAAATACTATTTTTTAAAAATGGGGAGGGTATGCATTAAACCTGCAGTGTGGTCTCTCCTGAAAACGTGGAAGGTCTTGCAACATTGGGCCTGCCTTTCCCCGGGCGACCCCCTCTGGGCTGGGTAGCAGCGGCTCCTCCAGGCGCGAACCACAGCTCCTGCGCTCAGCTGCCCTCACTCCACCTCCCGGTCCTCGCAGGGTCTGTGTAGATGCTTGTGTTTTACCTGCCCCTTCCGGTTCCTCCTTACTCTTACTTAGAAAGCCGGTAACTCAACGCTTCTCCACTCGAAGGACAGAGGAAAGAGTCTCATGGGGATTTTTCACACGGCTCCTCCATCCCGGAAAGATTCTCACATACTCCCTCCTCCCATCCTCCCTAGCCCCGAGCACAATGACAATCACTGTCAGAGGCCCAGCCTCACCCCTGCCTCGTGGGCAGTGTGAAGCGTGGAACTCCCACCCCCCACGTCTCCCCGATCCTGCGATCCTGCGGGAAGGTGTAGAGGCAGACTCTCAGCTCATCCCCGCCCTCTCTAATCATCGCTAGACTTAGTCACCTAGCAACACAGCATTCATCCGGGTAGCAACCACTCACCAACCCATTCATCCCTTCCACAGACACGGATGGAGCTGCTCCCACGCGTGGAAAAGGAAGTGACTCGAAAAGCTTTGCCGCGTCAATGAATGAATGGAGACACAGGGATGAATGAGGCCACAAAGGAGATCATACGCTGGGCCACAGAAAAGCCATTTTATTTTTTAAAAAGCTGTCATATAAGCCATAGTAGGTGTGTGTGTGTGTCTTTGTGTGTGTGTGTGTGCAAATTCTAAGCAGGAAGTGACAATCCGTTTAGAAAAGGCAGAGAAAAGCGTGCTGGGTGAGTGGCTGTACTGGGTGCTTACCTGACCGTCCAGCTCCCAGGTTTGTGCTTCCATAGAGCAAAGTGGAGTGAATCGAGTGAATCGCTAAGTTAGGCCTGGAGGCCGCAGAGTGGATAGGAGCCGAGCTGTGCCTCAGGCGGACCTGGTTTGAGTCCAGCCTCTGCCACTTAGCTGTGCAGCCACCATGAAGGGGGCGATTCACCCCCTCTGAGCACCAGTAACTCCTCATCCAGGTGCCCAAAATGCTTCCCACCTCTTCTCTCCTCTAGGGCTCTGACCCACAGGTGAACTTGGAAGTCTAACTTGGCGCAGGCACGAAAGTTGCTCATGGTTAAAAGGCTCTTCAAGCCCCAGGCTGCAGGAACAGCTGCAGATCAGGCTCCCGCTCCCAAAGGCGCCCAGGCCCCCACGAAGGCTCCAGAGGAGAGGCCTCTGTCTGCCCATGTGAGGACAGAGGGACTGCTGGTGCCGTCCTGTGCTGTCTGTACAAATCAACCTGCGGCAGGATCTAAAAACAAAACAAAACTCTACTCTAGCCTTGACCGGTTTGGTTCAGTGGATAGAGCGGCATCCTGCGGACTGAAGGATTCCAGGTTTGATTCCAGTCAAGGGCACATGCCCAGCTTGCGGGTTCGATCCCCAGTGAGGGGTGTGCAGGAGGCAGCTAATTGATGTTTCTCTCTCATCAATGTTTCTAACTCTCTATCCGTCTCCCTTCCTCTCTGTATAAAAAAGAATAAACAAAATAAAATAAAGAATTCCCCTCTACTTTTTCACTGAGGTTGGGACATTTTACTTTTCTACATAATAACTGGTGATCCTGGAAACCTGCAGATGAAATATCCTTGCCCTCATCTGGAACTGTGACCGGGAGCCGGTGTATAAATTGGGCAGTCATTGTTGATCCGGGTAATTGGCTGTATTGGGGAGGTATTGGCTGGAGGCATGGCTGGGTGGTACAGGGTAGATAAGGCTCTCTGCTTCTTTCTTTTATACATTTTTTAATTGATTGATTGATTTTAGAGAGAGAAAGGAACATTAATTTGTTGCTCCATAATTTACGCATTCGTTGGTGATTCTTGTATATACCCTCATCGGGGATCAAACCAGCAGCCTTGGGGTATCCGGGCAAACCCCTCCGTTTCTTGACCCTGCTTGTTCTTATTTTTCTTTTCATGCTTGTCTCATTTCTTTTAACCACAGCCAGACTCTCTCCTCTCAAACTCCCAACCTAAGAGAAGAACCCTGTCCCTCTCATGTTCCTGAGCACATGGACTGGGAAGAACTGATTGGCTACGACTGCACGACCCGCCCCTTGGACTAGTCACTCTTGACAGGTGATGGGGCACCATTATCTGCCAAACCTTGACTGCAGGGCCCAGTCCCCCAGTTAGGCGGCAGTCCGGGCCCTGTGCGAGACCATCCCGCTCTGCCAGGGGCTGGGGTCCGGCTGCCCGTGGGAAAGGGGTTCTAGGAAAGCAGAGGCAGGCCTCCATTCCGGGGAGGCAGACGACTTGGTAGGTAAGGGGTTCTCGCGAGTTTGGCCTCGGGGACTTCTCATTTCTGATCAGGGTTGAAGGAGGCCTGGCCGGCGAGGCCTGGCACCCCGGGCGATGCAGCTGAGCAGTGATCCTCTGCTGCTCCCCACGCCGAGGCCCCCCTCCTCTGGGGTTCCCCAGCGTCCCCAGCTCGGAGCAGGGAAAGGGCATCAGAGCAATGGAATTCGGGTCCAGCTCCCCTACCCAAGTTGCGTGACCTTGTGCTGACGGCATCAGCAAGAGAGGAGTTTACACAACAAGAGTGGGCCCTGGCCAGTGTGGCTCAGTGGATAGAGTGTCAGCCTGTGTACCAAAGGGTCTTGGATTCGATTCCTGGCCAAAGGCATGGACCTGGGTTGCAGGTTCCATCCCTAGTTCCCACCAGGGCCCTGCGGGAGGCAGCCAGTTGAGGTGTCTCTCTCACATCGATGTTCCTCTCTCCCTTCCACTCTTTCTAAAAATTAATTTTAAAAAAATATCATCAGGTGAGGATTTAAAAAAAGAAAAAGAAGTGAAAGATCACCCCTGGGCTCATTGCTGAGTCTCTGCAGGGACACCCCACACCCCTCCTCTCCACTCAAGCCCTTCTCTCTGCTGGACTCTCTGACTTTACCTGGAAGGAGGCAGACAAGAGCAAAACGAAACCTCTCTGCAGCAAGCTGAGTGACATAATGTTCCACCCAACGTTTTAAATCGTAAGTAGTATATGTGCAATATATGTGTGTGCCCTTTCTATCCGCTACTGCTTGTACCATTTTATTTCCCTCTACTTCAGAAGGCAAACATTTTAATTACGATGATTGAATATTTATAAATACTTAAGGATGTTTATTTGACATTAAAGTAAGTTAACGTCAATGTAGGAACTTAATTTTAAAAATAGATGTGAAGCCCTAACCGCTTTGACTCAGTGGATAGAGCGTCAGCCTGCGGACTGAAGGGTCCCAGGTTCGATTCCTGTCAAGGGCATATACCTTGGTTGCGGGCACATCCTCAATAGGAGGTGTGTGTGCAAGAGGCAGCTGATTGATGTTTCTAACTCTCTATCCTTCTCCCTTCCTATGTAAAAAGTCAATAAAATATGTTTTTTAAAAAATAAAATAGATTTGAAGGGCTTATTAATCAGAAATGATAAGGAAATAGAAGCAACTCAAAGTTAACCATCACAGAGCAGCTAATTACATGACAGTACATGTGCTATCATGGAAGCATGGAAGCAGCCATTACAGATGAGAACCTCAGCTTAGTGTCGCAACATGAAAAGCCACTCCTGCTGCTTGTGTGAGGAAGCAGAACTGGGCATTTCACGTCCCTCTCCAGCTGTCTGCCTCGCACCAGGAAGCACCCGGTAAACGGTAGACATTATTAGGATCAGTAGTAACAGTGTAAAAACATGGATGTCTAGCCCAGTCGGTGTGGCTCAGTGGTTGAGCATCGACCTATGAACCAGAGGTCACAGTTTGATTCCCGGTCAGGGCACATGCCTCGATTGTGGGCTCCATCCTCAGTGTGGGCCATGCAGGAGGCAACTGACCAATGATTCCCTCTCATCATTGATATTTCTCTCTTTACTTCTCCCTTATTCTCTGAAATCAATACAAATATATACATATATTTAAATATGTATGCCTATAGAAAAGAGCGCCAAAGGACCGCACCAAAAGTAACCGTGATTTTTGTGCTGAACAGGTACGATTTTTTTAATTTTATAAAGTATATTCTCTAAGTAAGAAGGTTGTTTTTTCTTTTTAAATATATTTTATTGATTTTTTACAACAGGAGGGTTCCAGGAAGACGGAGCTGGAAGTCTCCTCGGCCCCCCTCCCTGCCCTGAAGGGAACCTTTGCCAGGTGCCCTCCATCCGCTGGCGGCAGGAGCCACGGGGGCTGCGGGTCAGGCCTGAGGGCAGAGGTCGGTGCCTCTGCTGGAATGGGGTGGGGGGTGCATGCTGGGGCCGTGGGGAGCTGCAGCCTCTCCTTAGCTGCTCTTGGCTCCCAGACTGGCAACGAGATCGCCCCCTTGACCCCTAGAGGCGGGGTCAGCCCCGCGGCCGGCGTCCCGCACGGGAGGCCCCTGAGCCTGGAGCAGCTGCGGAGTCCGGGCCAACAGCTGGGCCCGCGGCCATCCATCACCCAGGACACGGGCTGAGCATGGTCCTGGCTGCTGCAGGCCGTGGGGGAGGGAGGGAGAGGGGCAGGCAGGTGGGGGGCTCAGTACACTCTCCCTCCCTCCACCCCCCAAACCCCTCCCATCGCCTCCAAGGCCAGGGTGGCGGCGGCGTGGCATCCTCTGGGCGAACTCTTAACCACACACCCGCACCAGGGCCCCGTGGCTTGTCGGGGGCGGCTGCGTGGATGCACGCGGAGTGGGAAACTGCAAAGGCTGCCGTGAAGTCCCTCCCATCAGGGCAGGGGCAGGGGGCAGCGGAGACTTCCAGCTCCGTCTTCCGGGAACCCTCCTGTTCACAGGCCCGGGACGCATGCTCCACCTGCAGTTTCTCATGTGATTCTTGCCCGAAGCCAGTGAGGTGCATCGTGCTAATGTTCCCCCGAACCTTCCGAAAGCCGGGGTGCAGAGAGGCTGAGGAAACGGACCGAGATCACACGGCGAGCTGCCTGTCTGCAGCCAGAGCTTTTATTGCTTCTTTTTTCCATTTTTTTATTAATGTGTTACACGTGTACATATCTTCCCATTGCCCCCACCCCACCCCATGCATGCCCTCACCCCCCAGTGTCTTGCGTCCATTGGTTGTGCTTATATGCACGCATGCAAGTCCTTCGGTGGATCTCTTATCTCCCCCACCTCTCCCTCACCTTCCGGCTGTTATTTGACAGTCTGTGTGTTGCTTTACTGCTGCTGCATCTATCTTTTGGTTCATTGGTTTATAATGTTATTATCCAAAAATGAGTGAGGTTATGTGGTATTTTTCTTTCACCAAAGCTTTTTTTAAAAAAATATTTTATTGATTTTTTACAGAGAGGAAGGGAGAGAGAGAGTTAGAAACATCGATGAGAGAGAGACATTGATCAGCTGCCTCTTGCACACCTCCTACTGGAGATGTGCCTGCAACCAAGGGACATGCCCTTGACCAGAATCGAACCTGCGACCCTTAAGTCCACAGGCCAACGCTCTATCCACTGAGAAAAACTGGCTTTGGCTCGCCAGAGCTTTTATTTATTTATTTATTTGTTTATTTATTTATTTATTTTTATGATTTAGGAAGTGCAATTGGCAACACACTTTTTTTAAATTTTTATATTTTTTATTGATTTTTTTACAGAGAGAAAGGGAGAAAGATAGAGAGCTAGAAACATCGATGAGAGAGAAACATCAATCAGTTACCTCCTGCACACCTCCTACTGGGGATGTACCCGCAACCAAGGCACATGCCCCGGACCAGAATCGAACCTGGGAACTTTCAGTCCACAGGCTGATGCTCTATCCACTGAGCGACACTGGCTTCGGCTCGCCAGAGCTTTTTTTTTTTTTTTAACAACTAACGTGCCCAATTCAAGCCAGGCAGCTGGCAGAGTACCGCCTTTCCCCAAGCTCCACAGTCACTTAACAGGCCAGAGCACCTGTCACTGGCCCCGTTTGGGAGCCGTGGTTACAGGCTGTGTCTTTCCAGAGGCCACCTGAGCAGAGAGGGCCGAGCTGAGATTGTCCCTGCTGTGCTGGGCACCAGACTCTGCGCTTTCTTTCTATTCCTTCTACACCTTCGGCTGCTTTCAGGTGGGTGGTGGTCGGGGGGTGACCACCACTGACGTTTTGCCGAAGGTGTAGGACAGTCTGGGTTGGGCCTGCTTCCGGCCTGCACCTTCCTGCCCGCTTTGCTGCCTTGACACGCAACCCATCTCTTGGCCTCCAGGTTCCTCCCACCCCAGAGGCTGTTCCCATTCAGCCTTCCTTCCTGAATTCCCTGCGTTCCTCCTCCAACAAGGAAGCATCTCAGGACTCGATCCCGAATCCTCTGACCCTCGTGAGTCTTTTCAGTGAGAGCTCACCCATGTGTGACCCCATAACCACTAAAGTTGGTTCTACTGTTCCAGCCTCTCCTCTAAGGGGGCACGCCCACTGACCTCTTAACACTTTTTTAAAAAATATTTTTTTATTGATTTCAGAGAGGAAGGCAGAGAGAGAGAGGGAAACATCAATGATAAGAGAGAATCATGGACTGGCTGCCTCCTGCATGCCCCTTACTGGGGATCGAGCCAGCAACCTGAGCATGTGCCCTTGACCGAAATCGAACCTGGGACCTTCCAGTCCGCAGTCCAATGCTCTATCCGCTGAACCAAACCAGCTAGGGCTTTGAAAATATATATATTGTATTGATTTCAGAGAGGAAGGGAGAGGGAGAGATAGAAACATCAATGATGAGAGAGAATCATTAACCCTTAACACTCTTCTACAAATTTATTGAGTATTTAAACTGCCAATTCTGTTTCAATGATCTCCCTGCCTATCCTTAGTTTTGAAATCAGAAAGTTTCAGTCCTCCAACTGTTCTCTTCTTTTGCAAGATTATGTTGGTTATTCTTGGCCCCTTGCATTTTCATTTAAATATTAAGACCAGCTTGCCAATTTCTTTTTCAAAAGCCAGCTGGGATTTTGATAGAGATTGCATTGAATGTGTACATTAATTTGGGGTACAATGCAACCTTAAAACGTTAAGTCTTCTGATCTATGAATGTATAGTGTTTTTCTATTTATTTACATTTTATTTCATTTCTTTCCGTAATGTCCTGTAGCTTTCATTGTGCAAGTCTTCCATATCTTTTGTTAACTCTGTAGCTAAGTATTTTATTCTCTTGTTGCTATTGTAACAAGTTGTTTTCTTAAAGTCATTTTTGGAAGGTTCGTTGCCAGCACACAGTTGATGTCCACATATTGACCTTGTATCCTGCAATCTGTTGAGCACATTTATTAGTTTTAATAGTTTTCTAGTGTGGTTTTTATTTTTTAGAATTTCCTGTATATAAGATCATGTCATCTGTAAATGGAGATAGTTTTACTTATTCCAGTCTAACATGAGGGCATTTTCTTTCTTTTTCTTGTCTGATTACCCTGGCTGGAGCCTCCAAACAGTGTTAAGAAGAAGTGGTAACAGGACATGCTCGTCTGTTCTTGATCTTAGGAGAGCAACATTCAGTCTTTCAGCATTGAGTTTGACATTGGCTATGGGTTTTTCTTATATACCTTTCCCACCTTGTAGAATTCCCTCCTGTTCTTAGTGTGTTGAATATTCTTTTAAAAAATATATATATTTTTTTCTTTTTGCTTTCAGAAAGGAAGGGAGAGGGAGAGAGAGATAGGAACATCAATGATGAGAGAGGACCATTGATTGGCTGCCTCCTGCCCGCCCCTTACGGGAGATCGAGTCAGCAACCTGGGCACGTACCCCTGACTGGAATCGAACCCGGGACCCCACAGTCCGCAGGCTGACACTTTATCCACTGAGCAAACCGGCCAGGGCTTGTTGAATATTCTTATGAAAGGATGTTTCATTTTGTCAAAGGCTTTTTTCTGCATCTAATGTCCTTTAGTCCATTTTTTTGGTTTTTATTGGTTTCAGAGAGGAAAACAGAGGGAGAGAGAGATATATAGAAATATCAACGATTAGAGAGAATCGTTGATCGGCTGCCTCCTGCACACCCACCACCCGGGCGTGTCCCTGTGACCAGAATGGATCCTGGAACCCTTCAGCCCGCAGGCTGACGCTCCATCCCCTGAGCCACACCGGCCGGGGTTTTTATTCTATGAATGTGATACGTAACACGCCTGGATTTGGGTATGGGTGTGGGGGGTCCCCAAGAGTACCTTCCGGATCCACGAGCCCCAGGGCAGAGTCCGAGGACTCAGCGTGCGGTCACACTCACAGCTGAGTTTATTGCCGTGAGAGGATACAGCGCACACGCGCAAAGGAAGCAGCACGTGGGCAAAGTCCAGAGCGGGCTCTGCCAGCCCGTCAGCGCAGACATGCCCCTTCCTCCAGCAGCCGTGGCCGCTGTGGGCATGCTGTCTGCCCGGGAAACGCACCGGTGCCCAGGTCTCCAGCGGTGCTGGCCATGTAGCACCCTCCGCCTGGCGGGTACCAAGACTCCGGACTCCAGAGGAAACCAGGGACTGAGCGTGAACCAGATTGTCGGTGCAGACAATGGAGGCACAGGGAGCCCCTCCTTCCAGTCCCCACAGCATGTCCCCAGCTGGCAGCCGAGGCCAAACTCACAAGCAGGGTTCCTGAGGGCGGCCTTCTCGAGTTTGACATGTTCCCTCCTTCCTGCTCAAGGTGGTAAATCAACCTTGTGTCCCTGAGATAACCCCACTGGTCATCGTGTATAATGCTTTTTTACAGACAGGGTGTGTTCCCCAAAATGTTTACACTTAATCAGCTGAGAGTTCAATTTTGAAAGTGAAATCTATTTCGTCGAAACTGGTTTGGCTCAGTGGATAGAGCATCGGTCTATGGACTGAAAGGTCCCGGGTTTGATTCCGGTCAAGGGCATGTGCCTCGGTTGCGGGCACATCCCCATGTGCAAGAGGCAGCTGATCGATGTCTCTCTCATCGATGTTTCTAACTCTCTATCCCTCTCCCCTTTTCTCTGTAAAAAGTCAATAAAATATATTAAAAAAAGAAAGTGAAACGTATTTTAATAAACACTTCCTTTATAATTATTCAAAGTGCGTGTACACCACACTCTTTTGGAACAGCCTATATTGTTGGATTCAGTTCCTTAGTGTTTTGCTCTGGATTTGTGTGTTTATGTTCATAAGGAAAATTGGTCTGGAGCTTTTCTTTTCTTGTAACATCTCTGTTTTTGCTATCAGAGCAATGCTGGCCTCATACAAGGATTGGAAAGTGACCCCTCTTCTTCTGTCTTTGTTTTTAAAATTTTATTGATTTCAGAGAGAAAGGAAGAGGGAGAGAGAGAAATATCAATGATGAGAGAGAATCATTGATCGGTTGCCTTCTGCATGCCCCCTCTGGGGATCAACCCTGCAACCCGGGCATGTGCTCTTGACAGGAATCGAATCTGGGACCCTTCAGTCCACAGACTGACGCTCTATCCACCGAACCAAACCAGCTAGGGCCATCTAGAGATTCTTACTGCAAAATCCTTTCTGACCTTTAAGTTAACATTCAGAGGTTCTTCAGATTAAGACATGGATATCTTTGGGAATCATTATTCAGCCTAAAACTGAACCACAACTAGTATTCATTCTTCTTTTTATTTTTCTTGATTTCAGAGAGGAAGGGAGAAGAAAAAAGAGAAATTTCAATGATGAGAGAGAATCACTGATCAGCTGCCTCTTGCACGCCCTGCACTGGGAATCTAACCATGACCTCCTGGTTCATAGGTCGAACCTTAACCACTGAGCCACACTGGCCAGACTGTTCTTTGAGTGTTTGGTAGAATTCATCAGTGAAGCTATCTGGGGCTGGACTTTCCTGTGTGGGAAGTTTTTAATTATTAATTAAAAAGACATTTAGTTGATGTCTTTACTTGTTATACACCAACTCAGAGTTTCGGTTTCTTCCTAAGTCGTTTGATTTTTTTAGGAGCCATGCTAATCTCTGTACCACTCCAATTCTAGTATCGGTGCTGCTGAAGCAAGCAAGAGTCAGTGTTAATATTTGTGTTTTTCTATAATTTTTCCATTTCACCTAAGTTTTCTAACTTGTTGGACTACCGTTGAATGCATGAAGAGTTTATTCTTTTTTATGGCTGAGTAGTATTCCATTGTGTGGATGTACCACCATTTCTCCATTCACCTGTGGATGGTAATTTGGGCTGTTTCGGGGTTTGGGCTATTACAAATAAAGCTGTCTGAACAGTCAGGATTGGTATGGACACATCTGCTCTTTTTTCCTCTTCAGTAGATATCTCAAACTTTTTGTTTGTTTGCAGTAAAATATACTTCCCCAAATGTGCCATTTTTACAGTTTTTAAGTATTCGGCTGGCATCAGGTCTATTCACATTGTTGTGCTACCATCCCCCTAGCCAATTCTAGAACTTGTTCAGCATCCCAAGTAGAAACTCTGTACCTGTAAGCAATAATTCCCCTTCCCCAGCCCTCCTCACCCCTTCCTGTCTCTCCGACTTCCTCTAGTCTAGGTACTTCATAAAAATAGAATCATGCAATGTTTATCCTTTTGTGATTGGCTTTTATTTTTTTTTAATAACACATTCTTTTTTAAAATATATTTTATTGATTTTTTACAGAGAAGAAGGAAGAGGGATAGAGAATCAGAAACATTGGTGAGAGAGAGAGACATCGATCAGCTGCCTCCTGCACACCTCCTACTGGGGATGTGCCTGCAACCAAGGTACATGCCCCAGACTGGAATCGAACCTAGGACCCTTTGGTCTTCAGGCTGAGGCTCTACCCACTGAGCCACACCAGTCTTGGCTGTTTCTGTTTCTCTTGGGCTTGGTGGTCCCTGGCACAAAGTACTCAGTGATGCATGGAAGAGGCCAAATGAAAGCATGACACACGTGTTGGATTTTTATTACCTGTGTCTCCATATCAGCCAATCTTCCACATTATCTTCCCATCACCAGGATTAGTGAGAAAGGACTGAATGACAGAATCAAGCCAAATTCTGGGCAGGTGCTACCACTCAGCAAATCCTCACCAACGATTAGCCTTTATTATTATAACGATCCCCTCTCTCCTCTCACCCCATTGCCCAGCCATTGAGTCTGTAGATCCCACATTTTCACCGTCTCTTAGTCTGCTCCATCCTTCCTGTCCCCTCTTCCACCTTCTTAACTCAGCCTCTGGTCCTCCCATGACTGCAGAAGCTTTTTTAAAAATATATATATTTTATTGATTTCTTACAGAGAGGAAAGGAGAGGGACAGAGAGCTAGAAACATTGATGAGAGAGAAACATCGATCAGCTGCTTCCCTGCACACCCCTCACTGGAGATGTGCCTGCAACCAGGGTACGTGCCCTTGACCGGAATCAATCCACAGGCCGACACTTTATC
>PVJN01010194.1:0-39512 GCA_004026805.1 Lasiurus borealis
GCAGCGGAGATGCAGGAGGGATGGCCTGGAGCAGGGGCGTGACTCTGGGACTCGATCCCCCAGAGACCACGAGAGCCCAGACCTGGGCCCTGACCAGCATCCTAAAGAGGGATGGACAGTGCCCACTCCCTGCGGCGTGGGCACGATGTAACCGCTGGGCCAGCTGGGACTGGGGCGAGCCAGCCACCGCCCTCCTGAGCCCCCCCCCCCCCCCCACACACACACACAAACACTGGCTTTTCTTTCTTTCTTTTTAATATATTTTATTGATTTTTCAGAGAAGGAAGAAGAGGGACAGAGAGTTAGAAACATCGATGAGAGACATCGATCAGCTGCCTCCTGCACGCCCCCTACTGGGGATGTGCCCGCAACCAAGGTACATGCCCTTGACCAGAATGGAACTTGGGACCTTTCAGTCCGAAGGCCGATGTTCTATTCACTGAGCCAAACCGGTTTCGGCCACTTCTGGCTTTTCTGAGCTATAGCATTGTCCCTCAGAGTGTCCCACATTCCTTTCTCTGTTTATTCATTCACAAGTGACTACTGAACATCTATCTGGTAAGGGGATAGAGTGATGGGGAGCTCAGGGCTGGGGAGGGTATTTTGCTACTTACAGCTGCATAACAAATGACCCCAAACTCAAGCAGCTTAAAATAGCAGACATTTATTGTCTCACTCTTTGTGTGTGTGCTGGGATCCAGGTGCAGCTTGACTGGGTGCTCTGGCTGAGGGTCCCTCACAGGCCACGGTCAAGATGTTGGCAGAGCCGAAACTGGTGTGGCTCAGTGGATAGAGCGTCAGCCTGCGGACTGAAAGGTCCCAGGTTCGATTCTCGTCAAGGGCATGTACATTGGTTGTGGGCACATCCCCAGTAGGGGGCGTGCAGGAGGCGGTTGATCATGTCTCTCTCTCATCGATGTTTCTGACTTTCTACCCCTCTCCCTTCCTCTCTGCGAAAAATCAATAAAATATATTAAAATAAAATAAAAAGATGTTGGCAGTGGCTGTGATGTCATCCTAAGGCTCGACTGGGGAAGGATCCAATCATAGCTGCACTCCTATGGTTGTTGGCAGAATTCCCTTTTTTCCTGGGCCTCGGGCCTCGGTTTCCCCTGTGGCGGTTGGGCAGGACCATTGCCAAACAGATGTTAGAAAGGGGGGTTCTCCCCAATTCTTGCCACATGAGCCTCTCTCTAGGGCAGCTCCCTCCCTGATGGCTGGCTTCCCTCCAGCAACCAAGCCAGTGAGGGGGAGAGAGAAGAACAGCAGGACGAAAGTCACCGTCTCCCTGTAACCCAGTGTTAAAGGCAATCTCCCCCCGTCTTTGCTGTGTTCCATTGGTTAGAAGCAAGTCACCCCTGAGAGGAGGGGCTTCTACAAGGGTTTGGCAGAAAGTGGGGATCCCCGGGAGCCACCCTAGATGCTGCCTGCTCCCGAGGGCTTCATGGAGGAGACTGAATGGACAGAGGGAGCCAGCCAAGCAAATCCATCGCTGAGGCTGTCCCTGTGGCTCCGTCAGGTCCCCGGGGTTCTGAGCATTTCTCACAAACGTGACCTGTTCTGTGAAGGGGTTGGGAGGTGGACCGCCTGGGTTTGAAGGAAGCTTATGATGGACGTGACCTTGAGCAAGTTACTCTAGGGTTTTCCCATTTGTTGAGAGGACCAAACACGATGGGGGAGGTAGGGCACTTAATCCGGTGCCCCTCACCCCAGAAGGGACTGGAACTCCACCCCAATCACACACCTTTCAGATGTGAGTAAGGAGACAGGGAAGGAGGCGCTGTCTCAGGCGATGGAGCAGGAAGCAATGGGGGAGGGGAGTCCCCACTCAGGCAGAGAAAGATGAGCGCAGTGCGTTGGCATTTCACTGGCAGAGAGCTGTCAGTGGGCAACTCTCCTTCAGAACAACCTTGTGAGGCGTGATGATGGTTTGCTCCCCAGGAGAAAGCTCCAGGTTCAGGGAGATCCAGTGACTTGCTCAAGGTCACAGCGCTAATACCAGAGGGAGCCAAGATCCAAATTCAAGCCAAAACCGGTTTGGCTTAGTGAATAGAGCGTCGGTCTGTGGACTGAGGGGTCCCGGGTTCGATTCAGGTTGGGAGAAGGAATGGAATGCAGCTCTGAACAAACACCGGACATCATCCACCCACATTCATCCTGTCGAATCCTTACCGTGTAGGCACAGGGCGGTACTGCCACCCCCAGGCTGCCAGAGGACACTGAGGCTCAGAGAGAAGGGGCTGGCCGCAGGGCACAGGCTGGCCCCTGGCAGAGCTGAAGTCCCTCACAGATACTGACATCAGTCACATCTGTGCTTGCCCACCCTGCCCGCTGCAGCCTGTGTGTGAGTGTTGCTCCCACTTCTCTGGACTGATGTCCCCTCTCCCCCCATAGGTGCTCAGGAAATACGTATTGAACTGACCTGCCTCCCAGCGAGCAGAGTGGAGGATGAGGGAGGGGCAGGGGCAGAGCCAGGACGGGAGGCCCGGGGAGGGGCTGTTTGCTAACGAGTGGGCAACCCCCCATCCCCTCCCCTCGACCTGGATGAACAGCTTCCTGCAGCTGCACAACTGGGCACCCGGGCCGCGCCAGGCTGGGCCTGACAGTCTGTCTGACCGGGCCCGGCGGAGCCTGGCAGGGGGAGGGCGGCTGGACAGGTGCTTCCCTTCCTCAGCCTCTGGGCCCGAGGACGTGAGCCTCTGGGATCAGCGGCACAGCTGGTGGACCACGGACGCTGAGAGCTCCGGAGGCCAGGCGAGGCGATGGGAGAAGCCAGTGCTATGTTCACGGAGTGGGACTCCACCGGGGTGAGGCCCGGTGCCCGGTGGTTCTGCCACGGCACCGGGAGGGAGAACTGGAGTGGCAAGGAGTTGGCCAAGGTCACAGCCAGCGCCAGTCTGACCTCAGTCTGACCTCAAAGCCCATGTTTTTCCTATGGCCTCCCCTTCCCCATCTTCTTTTAAAAATATGTATTTTACTGATTTTTTACCGAGAGAAACATCAATCAGCTGCCTCCTGCACACCCCACACTGGGGATGTGCCCGCAACATGCCCTCGATGGGAATCGAACCTGGGACCCTTCAGGCCGTAGGTCGACACTCTACTGAGCCAAACCGGTTTCGGCCCCTTCCCTGATCTTTTCATGACTCCTCCTCATCCCGGTTTAAATGTCTACTGCCCCTCCCCCCCCAGAGGCCTGCCTCCCTCACCTGCACCTGTTCATTCCCTCAGAGCACCCCTCACCGCTGGTAATTACACTGATGGGTGTTATGTGCTGATCCTCTCCCCCTCCCCCCCCCCCCCGTGTCTGACCCCATTCCCGCCAGCTCCTGCCTCCTGCCTAGCTCACAGCCCAAACCCATCTCTGCTTGTTGGACAAAGCCCTCCTCCTACTGTTGGCAGCAGGTGCGTGCCCCCCACAGACTGGAGAGCAGCCAGGGTCCCCCCTGCTTTGGGTCTTGCACCCACACCTCTCTCCTACCTTCCCCTGCCGCCCACGGTCGCAGCGGCCTGAACCCTAAGAGAAGATTGAGCCCCTTTATCAACCGCTGGGAAGAGGCTGGTCGGAGACTGGCAGGCAAGGAGGAGGTGAGTGAGGGGGAGGGAGGGCGGCGGGGGGGCGGAGGCCTCTGGGCGGCGGACAAAGGGCGTGTGTTCTCGGTCAGCGCGCTTCCTGGGCTCCCATTGCAGGAAGCTTGGCACCTGCTGGGGTGACATTGACACCGGGGTGGGGCGGGGACCCTTGGCCGGGACGCTCCTCCACCTGGGAGTGGCAGAGGCAGAGGTGAGGCAGGTGGCGGGGGTGCGGGGTGGCAGGTAAGTGGTGGCGGCTGGACCCCCGCCTTCCCCTGTGACCTTTCCTCAAGGTGTGGGTGCCTGGTCCCAGAGGCTGGGTGACCTTGGACAAGGCCCCACGTCAGCCCTTTGGTGCCTTACGGTCCCCCCATGGGGTGCAGTGAGGGGGCGTGGGGGGTATCACGGAGATGAAGGAGGGCAGCTGCGTTTTCTGGTTTAAAGCTTTTGGGGCCCAGAGCACTTGAAAGGGGGGGTTGGTTCTACAGCCAAAAGGGTCTGAACACCCCTGGGTCTCTCTCACCTTCCCCCCACGGCATCCCCATCTCTCATGCCCTGGAGGGAGCTCTTTTCTTCTTTGTTTGTTTGTTCGGCTGGTTGGCGGGTTGGTTAATTCTCAGGGAGGAAGTTTTTCCATGGATTTTTAGATCGGAAGGGAGAGGGGAGAGACAGGGAGAGAGAATGTGAGAGAGGTGCATCAATTGCTTGCCTCCACATGCTCCCTGACCAGGGCCAGGGACGCAGCCTGCTATCCAGGTCTGTGCCCTTGACTGGAAGCAAACCCATGACTCTCCGGTGTGCGGGCGGGCACTCGAGGGTCTTGAGGACTAACCATTGGGAGCACCAGCCGGGCAGGGACTCTTACCCAAAGCGGGAGGCACTTCGCTCGGCCAGGAAGGAGCTGGCCAGGGCTCAGGCCCGAGAGGGCTGACTCCCTCCTCGACCAGGTCGCCTCTCCAGGCCTCCTTGGAAGGGTGCAGCCGCACAGCCCTGGGCCGGCAGAGTAATGTACCCCCAGCTACTACTGGTCTGGGGTTCAATCCAGCTCTGCCACTCGCCCCTGGGGCAGCCTGGAGCCGCTGTGAGCCTCAGTGTCCTCGTCTGCGAAGCAGGAAGAAAGCCGTCCCGCCGCACAGGGCCTGGGAAAGGAGGCCCGGAGGCCAGGCACCGGCTCACGGGAACCCCACAAACGGCAGCCGCTGCTTCTGCTTTGGGGTCGCAGAGTGGCTGTCACCGGAACCCCGTGGATTCTCCCATAGTCAGCCTGCCCGCCTGCTCTGGCCTAGAGAAACCACGAGCAGGAGTCTGCGATATAGAAAGAAAAACAGTTCATCCTGACTCGGCCGGTGCAGAGACAGGCGCTCCTGACTCCCCAGTGGGGTGTAGGTCCCAGGCTCTACGGGGTGACATCACCAGGCCCTGTGGGTTGTGGTTTTGGGGGGGGGTGCGGGAGCCAGTAGGTGGGAAGTGAGGGCCGGGTAGTAAGTCCTTTCTTCAGGTCTGGAGGACAGCTCCGAGGTCTCTCGCTGTGGTTCTCTGTCCTCTCGAGGGGTCCGTCCACGTTAGGGCTCAGGAGAGGAAACAGAATGTCGGTTGGGATGAAACGTCACTTCGGCCTGTGCCCGGGCCGTGCGAGCATCAGCCAGGTCCCGTGGCCACTGTCTCCTGCTGCCGGGACGTGGCTGAGGGTGAGGGGGTGCGGGAGGGCGTCGAGGCCTCCGATCGGTGTTCCATTTCTGGAGCCAGGCCTTACAACGCAGTGTAATCCAAGTCCCGGGACCTTCCGTTTCAGCTGTGAGTGAGGATCCGGTGGAGAGAGGATGACAAAGAGCGGGTGAGGGACTCGGGGAGGTGGAACGGGGTTGGGGAGCACGGGACAGTGTTATGGGTACCCCCTTTCCCAGACCCTCTGAGCGGGAGCAGCCCGAGAGCCACCCGGCCAGGTGGACTGTCCTCCAGGCCACAGCGGAGAGCCACCCCGCCTGGCCTCCCCCTAGAGGGCGCTGGGCCCGGCTCCCCGGCCTCCGCCGCCGGGGCTGGAATCAAAGGGACAATCTGTTTGCCTCGGAATCAGACCCAGATTCCCTTTCCCAGCCCCGCTCCCCGGGCCTCCAGGGACCCGGCCGCCCATCCCGGCCCCATCTCCTGCCCCGGGGCCGCCCCGGCTCGGCTTCCCTTCCCCTCCCCATTGTCTGCCCGCTCCGGTTTGGGGTGCAGAGGAGGGAGGAGGAGGCGATGCCTTGCCAGCTGGGCCCCCCTGCCTCCCAGGTCTCCTCCTCCAGGGGCCTGTCCCCGGGACCAGGGGGCCCTCCTGCTCCAGGGTCCACACAGGTGGTGCCAGTCCCGTGGGCACCTCCAGGGGCCGCTCCGGGCACCCTGGAGAGAAGGGCGCGCCCCGCGGACAGTGGCCCCTCTGTGCTCTCCTCCCTGCCCCGGGCACCCTTTGTCCGCAGCCTGACCCGGAGAGACAGGCGGCCACGCCCGGCTCTGCCAAGAAACTGAGGCTCGGGAAGAGGGGGTGACCGCCCAGGGCCATGGGGTGAGCCAGTGACCCTGGCACCCCGCTCACCTGCCTCTGGGGACCTGGGGAAACTGCAGGCCCCACCGAGGCCTTCGCACCGCACCCCCGTCCCGGGCAGGTGGGGCCGCCAGCCCCCGGGGTCCCGGGAGCGCGAGGGCGCAGACCGCTCGGGGTGCCCGGGGGACACGGGGGAGGGCGGTGCGCGGAGGGGGAGCCCGGGGAAGGGGGAGGGGTCGCGGGAACAAAGGGAAGGGGCGAGGCCAGCCAGGTGGGGGGGCAGGTAGGGGGCTGCGCCCGCCCCGCGGCGCCCGGCCCCCGCCCCGGAGCCGCACCTTTTATGGTAAAGCGGCCGGGGCGCGGGAGGCGGGGGCGCGGGGCGGGGAGGGCGCGGGGCGGGCGGGCGGCCGCGCGGCTGCGGCTCCGAGGCTCCGGCGGCGGATCGGAGCGGAGCCGGCGGGACGCGGCGGCCCAGGTAAGCGGGGCGCGGGTGGGGGTCCCCGCCGTCCGTCCGCCCCGCGCGCAGCGGGCAGCCCGGCCGGAGCGCGCGCCGCCCCCCGGGACCCGGGGACCCCGCTCCTGGCAGGGGATGGGGGAAGGCGCGGGGGGCTGTCCTTCCTGCTCGGACCCCGGTCCCGGTGCCGGTGCCGGTCCGGGGGGAGGCGCTGCGGGCCGGGCGGGCGGGCGCCGGGCGCTGGGGGCGGGCGCTGCGCACAAAGGAAGCAGCACCGCGTCCCGCTCCACATGGACCCGCTCCCCCGGCTCCTCCGGCTCCTCCGGCTGCGGGCGTCGGGCTCCCGCGGCTGCGGCCCCCGGTCCGGCCCGGGCGGGCGGGCTGGGGGTGGCGCGGGGCTGGGCAGGGGCGACCCCGGCCGGTCCCCACGGTGTCCTCCCCGGGAGGAGGCTGGGCAGCCCCCGGATGCCGCCTCTCGCTAAGCTGGGGCGCCAAGCCCTGGCCCCCCCATTTCCCGGGGGCCCCCTCCCCTGCCCGGGCTGCAGAGCCAGCTGCCCTCCTGCCCTCGGCGCCCCGATCCGAGCACCCGCTCTCGCACCCGCGCAGCCAGCCGCCCGGAGGGCAGACCCCATGGTCTCACTGCGGGGAAACCGGCCCAGAGAGGCTCAGTGACCTGCCCAGCGTCGCCCAGCGGAAAAGGGGTGGCCCCTCCGAGCCCCGCGCTGGGATCCTCCTCCCTCTCTTTTCTGGGGGTGGGGAGAGGCAGGGGGACCCCCACCCCAGGCGCCAGGACCCCTGCAGGGGCTGAGGGTGCGTGCCTCCCCCCCCTCTGGGGAAGTTTCATGCTGAACCGGGCACAGAGCACAGCTTAGAGCGGTCCCAGAGCCTGGGGAGGGGGCTGGCGTAGGACCCGGGAGGGGCACTGCCTGGAGCCCCAGCACCCCTGGCGGCCCAGCCCCCGGCTGCAGCCTAGCCCGCTGGGTGGGTGCCTGGCCGGGTCCCAGCCTCCTTCCTTCCTCTTGACAGGAAATGACTTTCCTTCCCTTTGTTCCCACTTTCTCCGTCTCCCCAACTGGCTCTCAGATCCTGCCGAGGAGGGGGAGGCTGGGGGGGAGGGTCGGGGCAGCTGGCTGGACGCTGCCCACAGGAAGCTTTCTCACAGCCCCCCCCCCCCCAGGGCGAGCGGGGGGCAGAGGGGCTGGAGGAGGGGCGCCTTCTGCCGGGCCTGGCTGCCCCGCGGCCCAGGCTCTGCCCTCCCCCAGCTGGGCCCCTTCCTCTGGGGCCTGAAGTCCCTGCAGAAACCACAGAATGTGTGGAGGGGGGGCGGGGAGGGGGGAGTGCCCAGCTGTGAACATCTGGCCTCCGCGCTGGGACGGGTGCCTTGAGTGTTTTCTGAGAAACCAGCAGCTCCAACTTCCTGGGGTGGAACGGGGGTCAGAGCGGGTGGGAAAGAGGCAGAGGGCACCCCCGCCAGGCTCTGGGGACAGCCCGGGTGCACTGGCCTCAGGATCGCCGGTCCCGACGGGCCATTCTGGGGTGAGAACGGGCCTGAGAACTTGGGGGCCCCCGTGACATCCAGGAAAGAGAGGGGTGTGCCGGGTCCCAGGACTCACGTCGGATGGTGCGCCGTTGGGATTCCGAGGCTGCCCCTGAGCCTGGAAAAGCCGCTTACCCTCTGGGGGCCTCGCTGGCCCATCTGAAAGGCGGGGGGTGGGGGGGGGCACAGGCTGGGTGAGGACTGGGTGCGTGGAGGCACAGAAAGCACGGGGCGCAGTGGCGGGCACACAGTGGGTGCTTTATCCACCAATTCCCCCTGATTGTCATTTTCTGGATTGAAATCTCAGATCCCTCTGAAACTTGTGTTTAAAAATAGATAATGAATCTGTAGGGAAGGATAAACCCAGAAAGCGTGACAGCCAATGTGAGCACATGTACTTCCCAGCAGCACATGCAAAGCGAGAAGCAGAGGAGAAGCACTTTACAGAACTTTTGAACATTTCTTCATATACCGGTTTCTTTCTTTTCTTTTCTTTTTTTAAAAAAATATATTTTATTGATTTTTTACAGAGAGGAAGAGAGAGGGATAGAGAGCTAGAAGCATCAATGAGAGAGAAACATCGATTCAGCTGCCTCCTGCACAACTCCCACTGGGAATGTGCCCACAACCAAGGTACGTGCCCCTGACTGGAATTGAACCTGGGACCCTTCAGTCCACAGGCCGACGCTCCATCCACTGAGCCACACCGGTCAGGGCACACCGGTTTCTTTTTTGGAACAGGCATTTTATGATCAGACTGATGGACACATTTTAAACAAACACATAAACCGATTTATGAGGAATTTGCGAGCGTTTGGTGGTGTTTTCGTTATTTTTATTTATTCTACGTCAGTTGCCAAGATCGCCCGAGGTGGCCAGTTGGACTTTATGTGGGGGGAGGCCTTTGGGCGGCCACTTGGGCTCTAAGGCCGCCATTAGGGCCCCTCGATGCTCATGCCCTGCTCCCCCCCAACCCCCTTCTCGAGGTTTGCTCTCTGGGTCCCTATTTTCTCTCCTCCCCACGAACCAGTGGGCTGGGCTTTGAGGCCTTGTCAGGGTGACCCAGCTGGAGAGAGAGAGAGAGAGAGAGAGAGAGAGAGAGCGCGCAAGGGCACGTTCCCCCACGGGGGCCCAGCGCAGCCCCGGAGCTGAGGGTGGTTGATTTGCCAGCCCAGGGTTCAGCTCAGCCTTGGCCATGGCTACCGTCTGCAGAAGCCCCCTGAGAGATGAAAAGCGGCTCTTTCTGGCTGGTACTGCCCTGCTCCCGGGTCCATGCTGTGCCTGTACGGGCGCCAGACTCGGGTCACGCAGAAGTCCCGACACTGCGGTTGGCACAGGCGGTCACTGAGGGAAGGGGAGGGCCCGGCGCGGTGGCAGTGAGCCAGCCGCCCTGTGATGGGCTGTCATCGCCCTGTGGAAGCAGACAGCTGTCCCCGGGAGGAGGAGGTGTGTGAGCAGGGCCTCTAAGGAGCATGAAATTCACCACCTTGGGGGGGGAAACCCTGCCAGGCAGGGAGGGGGGGAAGAGTGGAGGAAGGCTGCCGAAACCGGTTTGGCTCAGCGGGTAGAGCGTCGGCCTGCGGACCCAAAGGTCCCAGGTTCGATTCCGGTCAAGGGCATGTCCGTTGGTTGCGGGCACATCCCCAGTAGGGGGCATGCAGGAGGCGGCTGATGGATGTCTCTCTCTCATCGATGTTTCCAACTCTCTACCCCTCTCTCTTCCTCAATAAAATATATTTAAAAAAGAGAGAGAGAGAGAGTCGAGGAAGGGAGAGTGGTCCAGGTGGTCAAAACAGCGGTTGAGGCTGAGACCGGTTTGGCTCAGTGGATAGAGCGTCGGCCTGCGGACTGAAAGGTCCCAGGTTCAATTCCGGTTGGGGGCATGTACCTTGCTTGCGGGCACATCTCCACTGTGGGGCGAGCAGGAGGCGGCTGATAGATGTCTCTCTCTCTCATCGATGTTTCTGACTTTCTCCCTTCCTCTCTGTAAAAAATCAATAAAATATATATTTAAAAAAAAAACAGTGGTTGAGGCCCGGGGAATGGGGGACTTTATCTTCCAGGCAGTAGGGAGCCTGGAAGGCTTTTGAGAAGAGGGGAAACAGCCTCCCCTCCAGAGAGGTTACTGCAGGGAGCGGGCTGGCGCCCCTTGAGGCCCCCGCCGTGTTGAACATGGGACAGGGCGCTGATTCCAGCAGTAGGACCCAGCTTTGCTGGAATACAGGGGCTGATGGTGGAGAAGAGGGTGCTGGCTTGTGGGTGGGGCCGGAGAGGCCAGCAGAGCCAAGTGGCCCAGGACGTGGGCTCTGGGTTCAAATCCGAGTTGGGCTGCTGCATGTCCCCGAGCAAGTGCCTTCCTTCCCCTCCTGGTGGAAGGTGGGGCTCCCCGTCTGTAAGTTGGTGGGGACCGAGCAGTGCCTCTCCCCCAGCAGCGTTGGGGACTGAGGAGTGAATGGGCAGAAAGCGCGCCAGGCACAGGGTGGGTCTGGGTCTGACGGTTCTGTCCCTGCCCTCTGGGGCCAGCCCCGAGGCTCTGAGCGGGCCAGGCCGTCTCCCTCCCATCGAGGAGCTGGCCTGCCCCTCGGGGACCCCAGGTGAGGGAGTAACTGGGGTGTGGCCCTGGCTGGGAGGGCAGTCAGCTTGCTCCCTCCTCACTGCTCGGCGGAGGAAAATGAATCATGAGGTGAGCAGGGCAGGGTTGCCCTTTGCCCTCCCAGATACATAGGACCGGGGGAGGGGCAGTGGAGACTGTTGGTCCCACCCTGTAGCCAGGTCACTGCGAACACATGCCAGCCCCCTCCTGAGCTGGCCGGGCTCTCGGGTGCGGTGGAGTGGCCAGGCCATCTTGGCAGGAGGGGGCAGCCCCCAGGGAGGGGTGTGTGCCAGGCAGAGCGTGCCTGTGCCCTGAGCCGCGCTCCATTCCACCCCCAGCCCTGCCCGGAGCCAGCCATGGCCGCCTCACAGCCCGAGAAGCGGGTCGCCTCGTCCGTCTTCATCACCCTGGCACCGCCGCGTCGGGATGAGGCCGTGGCCGAGGAGGTGAGGCGGGCGGCTTGCGAGGCCCGGCCCGGCCGCCCCTGGGAGCCTCCCGCGCCCACGAAGGCACCGGGAGCCGGCGCGGCGGGGAGGCCCGGCCCCTGGGCGCCACCCGGCAGGCCTGCCGCCACCGTGCCCGCTGCCCCCTCTCAGCTGCCCAACGGAGGTAAGACGGGGAGGCCTGGGCGGGAGGGAGGCCCGGTCAGAGGTGCACTGAGTGTGGGAGAGGTCGGGCTCTGAGATTGGTCATGCATTCATTCATTCGTTCATTCATTCATTCATTCATTCATTCATGGAGCACCTACTGTGTGCCAGGCAGACTCTGAACCCCATCTGCCTGGGATTGAATCCTGGCTCCTCTCCACTTCTTTTTTTTAAATCTTTATTATTCAGATTATTCATTTGTTTCTCTTTTTTCTCCTCCATAGCTCCCCTCCACCCGCCTCCTACCCTTCCCTCTACCCTTACCTCCCTCCCTCCCATTGACCTCATCCATAGGTGTATGATTTTTGTCCAGTCTCTCCCTGTACACCCCTCACCCCTTTCCCCCTGAGAATTATCAGTCCACTCCCTTTCTGTGCTCCTGATTCTATTCTATTCACCAGTTTATTCTGTTGATCAATTCTTCAATTCCCTTAATTTTCAGATTCACTTGTTGATAGTTACGTATTTGTTATTCATAATCCTCTCCACGTCATCTCTCTTGCTCACTTCCTGCCTGTGAAACGGGGATAGGACAGTACCTTCCTCCAAGGTTTGTGGTGAGGTTTGGGTGAGCTGACACATATGCTCCGCCCAGCACCTGTCCCACAGAAAGTGTCAGACACTAAACAAGTGTTAGCTGCTGTTACTATTCTGGGCCCGACACTTGGGGACATGAATAAAGAGACAGAGTTGTCACCTCGGGTGGAACTACGTCCTGGAGGGAAAACAGATAATAAAAACGCAGGTGCCGTAAAGGGAGAAAACACGGTAAAGAGGAGAGGAGGGGTAACTTGTTATGGGTGGTCAGAATGGAGTCTCCACGGAGGTGGCATTCGGCTGAGGCCTGAATGACGGGATGGAGCTGGGGGTGGGAGTGGGGGGGAGGGCAGAGCTTGAAGGACAGTGGGGACAGCACAGGCCCTGGGCCGGGAGGGGTTTCAGGCAGAAGGACCTGAAAGGTGGGGTGTTCTCTGCGGCGTGGCTGGCTGTCTCCTCGCTTGGTGTCCTCCTCGGGAAAGTGAAAATGTGGCGTGTAGGTGACGTGTCCATTGCAGGACGGATGCTTGGTAAATGACAGTCCTTTTTACCGGTGCTTGGTCTCACCGGCCCCGGTAGCAGTGATGAAGGATGACAAGCCAGGGACCCGAGGCAGGGGGGTGTTGGGGGGAGGGGGTCCTTCGCTGTCAGGGCACCACCTGGAACAAGGAGGTGTCACTTCCATTTCCCAGGGTGGCAGCTGGACTCCTCAGGGGACCCCCGGGGCCTAGTCGGGCATCCTGCTAGCCTAGGGTCGTCCTGGGCAGCCATCACCATGGAAACCACATGGAGACCAATAGGAAGTGCCAATTACAGAGGCCAGGAAGGGGCCACACAAGCACACACACACACACACACACACACAGGAGTGCGTGGACATCCATGTAGTACGTGTCTTCACTAGGATGCAACCTCCTGCCTCAATCTTCCCATCCCAGCCACACAGTCTTATTCAGCTGCTTCTCCAGATCTGTGACCCAGATTCCCATATCAGGACACGTGACCCAGTGGGGAAAATACACATCCCTTGTGGGTAGGAGACGGAGCTCAGGAAATATCATTTACAGAGCATTGGGCTGCAGACGGAGGGTCCTGGGTTTGATTCCCGTCAAGGGCATGTACCTCGGTTGCAGGCTGGATCCCCAGCCCTTGGCCAGGGCACGTGTGGGAAGCAGCCGATCCACGTGTCTCTCTCACATCCATGTTTCTCTCTGTCTCTCCCCCTCCCTTCCACTCTCTCTCTCAAAATCAATGGGAAAATATTCCCGGGTGGGGATGAAGAAAGACAGAAATATCACTGAGAGGCCAAATTTTCCCGGACGTTCCCATGGGGTAGGGGAATTATAGGCAGAAGATCCCAGGAGTGTGACAGCAGATCAGACCTTCCTCAGGAAGGGAGGAGCTGGTTGGGGGGAGGGGGTTCCCAGGGACTGCTCAGCCACCTTGTTTGCTGGTCTGGGTGACCTCGGGGGTCAGCCTGACAGGTGTGAGGTGAGTTGTACGTGAGCAGCGAACCGCTTGGCCGTGAGTCATGCGTCGGGCTGACCTACGGGCCCTGCGAGCTGCGTCAAGCCACCTCCTCGGCAGGCGGTCCCTCCTCTGGTGTCCCCGCAGGAATCGCCCGCATTTCCGCGGCTGTCATCCTGCGAAGCCCCACCCTTCCCCTTTCCTCCGCCTCCCCCCTAGCTCAGCCCACCGGCCTCATTCCTCAGTCCCTTTTCTCTGGGCTTCTCTTAAAAGCCTGCCGTCCCTCCTCCTGCCCCTCCTCCTCCTCCTCCTCCTGCTCCCTGGCCCCTTCCTGCACTCTTCCTGGGCCTCGGGCCCTCTCCCGCATTCCTGCCCCGGCCGGGACCTGTCCATCTTCCGGCCTATTGTCTGGATTGTCTGGAACCGCAGGCAGGTCCTGGGAGGGCGTCAGCATTCCTGCCGGGTCTCCCCTCCAGCTCCCCCTCCTGACTCACTGCAGGTCCGCTCCAGGCTCTCACAGTCCCGCAGCCTCAGCACCCCCGGGGCCTGTTCCAACAGCCAGCCAGCCCCACCCGTGGCTCTGAGTCAGCGGGTCTGCCGTGGGCCCAAGAATTTACGTTTCTGACGTGTATCCGGGACCAGGCCTAAACGGGCAGTCAGACATCCCTCAAGGGGTCCCAGATTGGAGAGGGAGCAGGCTGGGCTGAAGGACCCCTCCCCCCGCCACACACACACACACACACACACACACACACACACTGCACAAATTTTGTGCACCATGCCTCTAGCTAAAAAATATTGTTATTGATTTCAGAGAGGAAGGGGGAGAGAGAGAAACATCAATGATGAGAGAGAATCATTGATCAGCTGCTTCCTACACATCCCCATTGGGGATCAAGCCACAACCCAGGCCTGTGCCCTTGACCAGAATCAAAGCCGGGACCCTTCAGTCTACAGGCCAACGCTCTGTCCACTGAGCCAAACCACCTAGGTCCACTTTTTTTTTTTATATATATATATAGAGAGAGATGGATCGTTTGCCTTTGCACCCCGACTGGGGGTTGAACAGCAACCTGGATATGTGCCCTGATTGGTAACTGAACCCACCACTTTTGGTGTATGAGCTGGTGCTCCAACCCACTGAGCCACACGGTCAGGCCGGACACTGTTCTGAGTTCTCAGCCTGTAATGGGACAGTGGCAGGATTTCCATGGGCGTGGCCAGCAGCCCCACACCAAGCTTCTCCTGGCCCCGCCCCCTCCTCAGGGCCGGCTTGGAGGGGTGGCAGTTCCTGGTAGGCGGTATTGCTGGAGAGGGGGGCCTGCGGCTGATACAGGAGCGCCGTGATCTGCCAGCCGCCGCCTCCCTCCCTGCCCACAGCCCCGGAAAGGCTGTGCGCATGGACTGAGGACCACGCCCTCGGGGCCACTCCTGTCCTGGGTGTCCCCATGTTTGCTGTTGGAGGAGGGTGTGTGTGTATGTTTCAAACGTACACAGAGGTGGAGAGAGCGGTACAAGGAACCCTGTGTCCTGAGCATCCTGTTTCAACAATTGCTAAGACTTCACCACTGTTGTTATATCCATCCCTTTCTTTTCTTTTTCTGAAGTATTTTATTATTTTTTTAAATATATTTTTATTGATTTTTTTACAGAGAGGAAGGGGGAGGGATAGAGAGTTAGAAACATCGATGAGAGAGAGAGACATCCATCAGCTGCCTCTGCACGCCCCACAGTGGAGATGTGCCCCAAACCAAGATGCATGCCCTTGACCAGAATCAAACCTGGGACCTTTCAGTCCACAGGCCGATGCTCTATCCACTGAGCCAAACCGGTTTCGGCTTTCTGAAGTATTTTAAAATGTATTTTATTGATTTTTTACAGAGAGGAAGGGAGAGGAATAGAGAGTTAGAAACATTGATGAGAGACATTGATTCAGCCGCCTCCTGCACGGCCCCTACTGGGGAAGTGCCCAAAACCAAGGTACATGCCCTTGACCGGAATCGAACTTGGGACCTTTCAGTCCACAGGCCAACGCTCTATCCACTGAGCCACACGGGTTTCGGCTTTCTGAAGTATTTTAGAGGAAACTCCAGTTACCAGGTCATTTCAGCCCCTATTCTTCAGGATGCATCTCTAAATGCGGTCTTTTTTTTTTTTTTAAGTCAAACCACGAAGCCAAACAAAATCAGCAAGAATGCCTTCTGATTACCTAGTACAGAGACACTGTACACCATCCATCGTTCATTTGCCCTGGATTGTCACAAGATGCCCTTTAGCTGTAGTGGAATGAATGCGTCACACGGGGCCTCCCTTTTGAACTGGATTTTTAGTTTTTTGTTCGCCTGCAAATGAGAATTAAGTGAGCTGATTCATGCTTTGAATCAGAATCCCTCAAGGTCTGTATAAAAATAACTTCTGCCCTGCGGGTGTGGCTCAGAGGATGAGCTTCGACCTGTGAACCTGGAGGTTTGACTTCTGGTCAGGGCACATGTCCCGGTTGTGGGTTCAATTCCCAATGTGGGGCGTGCAGGAGGCAGCCGATCAATAATTCTCCCTCATCATGGATGTTTTCATCTCTCCCTCCCCCTTCCTCTCATACACACACACACACACACACACACACACACACACACACATATATATATATATATATATATATATATATATATATATATTGAATCAAAACATAAGCATCGTATGTAATTTAAATTTTTCTAGGATCCACGTTGAAAAAAAGTAAAAGAATTAAGTGATATGACTTTTCATAATAGACGTTATAAAGACTGTCATTTCCGCTTGTGATCGCCATAAGGTGATGGTGAGGTAGTTTACGTTCTGTCCTGAGTCCCCCAGCCCGTCTCGGTGTGGGTTCCATGTGCTCCATTGCCACCTGCGGCTGGAGACAACTTTATAGGACGGGACCAGTGTAAACACTTTCAATGTGGGCCTTTCCTCTAATGCAGTGGTTCTCAACCTTCCTAATGCCACGTCCCTTTAATGCAGTTCCTCATGTGGTGGTGATCCCCAACCATAAAATTATTGCTACTTCATAACTGTAATTTTGCTACTATTATGAATCATCATGAAAGTATCTGTTTTCCAATGGTGTGAGGCGACCCCTGTGAAAGTGTCCTTCAGCCCCCAAAGGGGTCGAGACCCACAGGTTGAGAACCGCTGGTCTAAAGGCTCTTCATTCTAAAGATCTTTCCCTCTTTCTCCTCGTTCCCCCCAGCTGACGGGGGGGGAGGGTCTGGAGGGAAGCAGTAGTGTGGGTGCGAGTCTCACTGTCCCAGGTGCTGCTGGTCCAGGAGCCAGTCTTTGAGAACCGCACCCAGCCTTTGGGGGGGTGCTGCTGGTATCCCCACAAAGGCTTCCAGCAGGATGTGGGGCGCACTGGCACCCAGGCTGGGGGTGGGGGGGCTGCTTTGACAGCTGCTGTTCTCTGAGCCTGTGCCTGCATCGTCTCATCGTTTCCATAGCAACCCTAGGCAACTGATACCCATTTCCCAGCTGAGCAAACTGAGACCGGAGAGGCTCAGTCTTCCGCCGGAGGACACGTCGCATCGAGCCAGTGGCAGAGTCAGAGATGGACCCCAGGCCCGGTGCCCCGGCCCTGCGCCCTCACCACCCGCTGTGTAACTCCCCTTCCGCTTGCAGGCCGCTCTCCGCCACCTCCTCCCCGGGACGGCGAGGATGCTCTCCCGGACCTGGACCTCCTGCCACCTCCGCCGCCCCCACCAGCCTACCTGCCTCCCCCCGATGACGAGCCCTCAGCGCTGCTGGGGGCTGAGCTCATTTCCGACTTAGAGCAGCTACACCTGCCCCCACCCCCGCCGCCATCGCAGGTATGCCAGCCCTGGTCGCTGCCAGAGCCCCGAGGGCCGGGGGAGGGGATCTGTGTGTCCTTGGCCTTTAGGGATTGAGGGCTGGAGGTTGTTTGGGCCGCTCTCCTGTTGAGGACAGTCCCTCCGTGAAGCTGTTAGAGGCTGTAAAAATGATTGTGACCCCTTTTCCCCATCAGGCCCCCCTTCAGCTCGGAGAAGATGTTCCCCTGGGTCTAACCCACCTCATCCCTTATGCTACATATGAAGCCCATTTATTTATATATAGAATTTCAGAGAGGAAAGGGAGGAGAGAGGTAGAAACATCAATGATGAGTGATAGTCATTGATTGGCTGCCTCCTGCACACCCCCGACTGGGGACTGAGCCTACAACCTAAGCATGTGCCCCAACGGAGAATCGACCGGTGACCTCCTGGTTCCTGGGTGGACGCTCACAGCTGAGCCACACGTGGCTGGGCTGAAGCCCATTTTTATTTATTTATTTATTTTTTTAAATATATTTTGTTGATTTTTCACAGAGAGGAAGGGAGAGGGAATAGAGAGTTAGAAACATCGATGAGAGGGAGACATCCATCAACTGCCTCCTGCACTCCCCCTACTGGGGATGTGCCCGCCACCAAGATACATGCCCTTGACTAGAATTGAACCTGGGACCTCTCAGTCCGAAGGCCGACGCTCTATCCACTGAGCCCCACCGGTTTTGGCTACCCGTTTTTATGTTTTTATAATTCTTTATTGCTGAAAGTATCACATATGTCCCTCCCTTCCCCTCGTTGACCCCCTGCAGCCCGCCCCTGTCCCCCTGGGGACCACCCAGCACCCATGCCAGGCCTCCGGCACATAAGCCGGGGTTGTGATATGTACATACCAGGCCTTTGGCTGATTGCCTCCCACCACCCACCCTCCCCGCCTTCCCTTGAGGTCCCGCCCTCTGTTCCACGTGAAGCCCATTTTGAATCCTCCGCCTTTAGCAGAGGCCGCTGCAGAAATAGGAGGGGCTCCGGCCAGGGACAGCCCTGATTCCAGGAGCTTCCTCAGAGGCAGGAGAAAGGAGCTCGACTGGTCGGGGAGCCGGGCCCCAGCCCCCGCTGTGACCTTCCTGCCGAGTGACCTGAGCCGGCCACTTGCGCCTCCGGCCTCGGTTTCCTCCCCTGTTCCACGGGCTCCGTGTGCCGGTGCCACAGATCAGGGGTGAGACTGAGAGGGCGTGTGGGGTCCCCCTGGATGACTGCTCTCGTACCCCCCACCTCCCCACAGTCCCTGGCAGAGGGGCCCAGTCGACTGAGGCCCGCAGAGGAGGAGCTGCCGCCGCCCCCGGAAGAGCCCGCTGGCTGCCCGGAGAGAGAGGCGTCCACAGGTGAGGGCCCCGGGCTGGGGGCTGGGTGGGGTGGTCCTGGGAGGTTCTGGGGGCCCTCAGGGGGCCGGCCTGGGCTCCCACGTGGGAGCTAGGACAGCAGGGACCACCGGTGTCTTCCCAGCTCACGGCTCAGTGACCGGCCTTATAGTTGTACATCAGCTTATTTTTTGTAATCGCCTGAACTGTTTCTCCTTTAGCACTAAAACCCGCTTAACATGGGTCACCAGATTTGCTCTTGTTCTCAGCTGTGTAGTATTCCTCAGTGCGGCCCTACCATGTGCATGGAGCCATTCGCCAATGAACGGGCGCTGAGATGCCTTTTTTTTTTTTTTGAGGTGCTTCTTGCTTGAAAAATTAAGCTGAGATGAATTGTCTTGCACGTGGGTCATGTTGCCTGTGTGCACGTTTATGACATAAATTCCTGGAAGAGAAAGGACTGTGGCCAGAGGGGGGTGCATTTGTAACTTGGATATTTTTTGCCAAATGGCCCTTCACCATCGGCCCGATCTCCACTCCTGCCAGCGGGTCTGCCTGACCGCTTGCGGTGATCTGGGCCTGAGGTGTCATGAGAGAGGTAATTTATTTTGCACTTTTTTTTTTTAATACATTTTTTATTGATTTTTTACAGAGAGGAAGGGAGAGGGATAGAGAGTTAGAAACATTGATGAGAGAGAGAGACATCAATCAGCCGCCTCCTGCATGCCCCCCACTGGGGATGTGCCCGCAACCAAGGTACATGCCCTTGACCAGAATAGAACCCAGGACCGTTCAGTCCGCAGGCCGATGCTCTATCCACTGAGCCACACCGGTCTCGGCGCCACTGTAGTTTTTTTGCCAGCGATAAGCCAGCAGTCCTGGCACTGCCGCTCTTGCCCAAGGCTGTTCACGTTGCTTTCTATGGGTCCCCTGACCCTCCCCAGGAGACCAGGTCACACGAGGGCCCCCGGGGGCCGCAGGCAGAGACCTGGCACTCTGGGCGTGAGCTGGGGGGTGGCCGGGTGCCGTGCTCCCGGGCTGGGCAGGTCACGGCCGGTGTCCCTCCTCCCCAGACGTCTGTGCCTTCTGCCACAAGACCGTGTCCCCCCGCGAGCTGGCGGTGGAGGCCATGAAGCGGCAGTACCACGCCCAGTGCTTCACCTGCCGCACCTGCCGCCGCCAGCTGGCCGGGCAGAGCTTCTACCAGAAGGACGGGAGGCCGCTCTGCGAGCCCTGCTACCAGGTACCCCCCTTCTCCTGCCCCCCCACCCCCAGCAGCTCCCCGGTGCCAGGCTCTGAGCTGGGCGCTGGGGAGATGTCACATTATTTCATCCATCACAACCCTGGGTGGTGGGCACTGCTGACCCATTTCACAGGTGAGGAAGCTGAGGCTCAGAATGGGGGAGGGGCTCAGCCTGGGACTCGTGTCCCGTTACCGCAAGCTTGGTGACACCAAACAGCGCACACGTACCCGCTTACAGGTCCAGGGGTCAGAAGTCCAAAATCAGTTTTCCTGGGTCAAAGTCAAAGTGTTGAGCTCTACCCCCATGCGCACCCCAACCTCTAGGGGAGCATCCATTTCCTGGCCCTTTAACTGCGGCTCCCTCTAACTCGGCATTCATTCCTCGTTCCCTTTGTCCACTTCCAAAGTCCGTGGGTCAGACCCAGGGCAGCCATCTTGCTTCAGCGTCACACTCCCCGTGTCACGTCTCTCTCGGGCCCCCTCTCACAGGGACACTGAGGGTGGATGGCGTTTAGGGTCCACCTGGATCAGCCGGTGCTCTCCTGCCTCAGGGGCCTGAACGCCATCGCATTGCCCTTCGAGGCGGTCACGGGTTCCAGGGGTGAGGACCTGGGTATCTTGGGGGTGCCACTCACCTCTCACACAAGCTCACACTCCAGACCAGTGGTTCTCAACCTTCCTAAGGCCACCACCCTTGCATACAGTTCCTCAGGTGGTGGTGACCCCCAACCATGAAATTTTGCTACTGTTATGCCTCGTGATGTAAATATCTGCATTTTCCCATGGTCTTAGGCAACCCCTGTGAAAGGGTCGTTTGACCCCTCTAAAGGGGTCGTGACCCACAGGTTGAGAACCGCTGCTCCAGACGGTGCTGGAGCTGGGGTTCTAGTGGAGGCCCATCTAGTTCTGGGGCCCCCTTGTGGTCTTGCCACTCTTACCTGGAGCCTTGAGGTGCTGCCTGATGTAAGGGGGGAGCCGGTGTCCCCTCTGGGCACCGAACACAGCCTGGGTGCGCTGGTTTGGGTGCCCAGGCATTGGAACCGCTGAGTCTGCGATGGGTGTGGTGTGCACACCAGGCACAGACGCCCCCCCCTGGATGGGCGGGTGCCTCCCTTGTCCTCCTAAGTTGGCAGCGCCTGGCAACCTGCATCTGTGCATAAAAGACCCGTCCAGCTATTCCCAGCAGTGGAGCTTGGAATTTCACTCTGAGCTTCCTAGTGGCCAAAGGGAAAAGGGAAAGCGTTTCGAGGCTTGTTGTCTGTAAGAAACAATGCACGCCTGTTTCTCTCGGCATCCCTTTTCCCGACTCTGAGAGTGGAGAGTTTTTTTCCCTGGGACACTGGCCTCAGCATTTCCCCGCCACAAAACACGCAGCCCTCACTCGTGGCAGGGTTCCTCACTGTGAGCCAGAGCCCAGGCCCAGCGTGACCCCTTTCAGGGTCGAGTGGAGGTTTGGGCAGAGGTGACAGGCCACTGGCATGGAGCTGAGCTCCTCTCCCGTCCCCTGGCCCTCGGGGTCAGCCTCGGAGCGGGGCGAGGCCCGGTGGCACGGAGTGGGCACAGGGCCGGATGGCTCTGAGGCCGGGCCCTCTGTCCCAGGACACGCTGGAGAAGTGCGGCAAGTGCGGCGAGGTGGTCCGGGAGCACATCATCCGGGCCCTGGGCCGGGCCTTCCACCCCGCCTGCTTCACGTGTGTGAGCTGCGCGCGGTGCATCGGCGACGAGAACTTTGCCCTGGACAGCCAGAACGAGGTGTACTGCCTGGACGACTTCTACCGGTGCGTGCGTGCGAGGGGCTCTGGCCTGGGCGGGGCAGGGAGGACGGGGGCCGGGGGGGTGGGTGGATGCAGGCAGAACCGCAGAGCTGAGCCCAAGGTCTGGGTTTCCTGCAGAAACCGGGTCTGCCTGTTCTTCACCCTCTATCCAGTTAGGTACCAGATGGCAGCTACCTTTCTTAAAATATATTTTTATTGATTTTAATATATTTCATTGATTTTTTTTTTCAGAGAGGAAGGGAGAGGGAGAGAGAGTTAGAAACATCGGATCAGCTGTCTCCTGCACGCCCCCCACTAGGGATGTGCCTGCAACCAAGGTACATGCCCTTGACTGGACTCGAACCTGGGACCTTTCAATCCCCAAGCTGATGTTCTATTCACTGAGCCAAACTGATCTGGGCTTTTTATTGATTTTAGAGAGGAAGAGAGAGGGAAAGAAAGAGAGAGAGAGAAACATTGATGAGAGAGAATCATTGATTGGTTGCCTCCCGCATGCCCCCAACTGGGGATCGAGCTCACAACCTGGGCACGTGCCCCTGACAGGATTCGAACCCGGAACCCTTCATGCTCTATTCACTGAGCCACACCAGCCAGGGCTGCAGCTACCTTTTTGAGCACCTACACTGCCGAGCACTGCACTTGGGTTAGGGCCCGTGGTCAGTAAACTGGCTCTCGAGCCACATGCGACTCTTTGGCCCCTTGAGTGTGGCTCTTACACAAAATACCACAGCCTGAGCTAGTCTATTTTGAAGAAGTGGCGTTAGAAGAAGTTTATGTTTAAAAAATGTGGCTCTCAAAAGAAATTTCAGCCAAAACCAGTTTGGCTCAGTGGATAGAGCATCGCCTGCAGACTGAAAAGTCCCAGGTTCAATTCCAGTCAAGGGCATGTATCCTGGTTGCCGGCACATCCCCAGTAGAGAGTGGGCAAGAGGCAGCTGATCAATGTTTCTCTCTCATCAATTTTTCTAACTCTATCCTTCTCCCTTCCTCTCTAAAAAATCAATAAAATATATTTTTTAGAAAACAACAAAAAAAAAGAAATTTCAATCCTTGTACTGTGGATATTTGTCTCTGTTGACTAATGAGTTTGCCGACCATTAGGTTAGGCCATTTCATCCTCAAAACTAATATAGTAGTAAATGAAGAAACTTAATTGAGTCAGGCCACGAAGTAGGCAGGCATACATCACTTCCTGTAGGGCAGGTACTATTCAAGGTTCCATTTTACCAAATGTGGAAACTGAGGCAGGCCGCCGGTCAGTGCCCAAGGTCTCCCAGCCGGCGAGTGTGGAAGCTGCAGCGAACTCCTGTCAACCCGAATGTGTTGCCCTCAACCTCCAGATCGCAGTGCCTCCCTCAGAGCTGGCGCCTTAAGAAGCAGTGGCCTGGCTCAGTGGTTGAGTGTCAATCTGTAAACCAGGAGGTCAGGGTTCGATTCCCGGTCACGGCACATGCCAGGCCTGCGGGCTCCATCCCCAGTAGAGGGTGTGCAGGAGGCAGCCGAAGAGTGATTCTCATCATTGATGTTTCTCTCTCTCCCTCTCCCTTCTTCTCTCTGAAATCAATAATAACATTTTTTTATTTTTTTTTTAAAGAAGAAGGCCAAGACCGGTTTGGCTCAGTGGATAGAGCGTCGGCCTGCGGACTGAAAGGTCCCAGGTTCGATTCCGGTCGGGGGCATGTACCTTGCTTGCGGGCACATCTCCACTGTGGGGCGTGCAGGAGGCAGCTGATCGATGTCTCTCTCTCATCGATGTTTCTGACTTTCTCTCTCCCTTCCTCTCTGTAAAAAATCAATAAAATGTATTTTTAAAAAAAAAGAAGAAGAAGAAGAAAGAAAGGGGAGAAGAGAAAGTAGCGTCCTATAATACAAATGAAATGGGCCCGGCCCGCCCCACACCCCACACCCCCACTCACGTGAGAAGCCTCTGCTTTCCCAAGCGCTGACGTTCAGTCACTTCCTCGCCTCGAGCTAATTATACCCTGGGAAGCGGGTCTAATTACACACGTCTCCCCGCCGCTGCTGCCGGGAATAAACAGGCCTCTGCGGTGGTGCGCCAGGTGCAGCCACACAGCAGCAGGTCGGAAATAGCACGGGGCGTGAGCGGGAGCCAGCCCGTCCCCGCGGCTAATTTCTGCGGTTGGCGCGAGCTCCTCCCAGCGTGGCTCCTTTCCCTCTAGGAAATTCGCCCCGGTGTGCAGCATTTGTGAGAATCCCATCATCCCCCGCGACGGGAAGGATGCCTTCAAGATCGAGTGCATGGGAAGGAACTTCCACGAAAACTGCTACAGGTGCGAGGTGAGGAGAGCGTGATTGGGTGATGCTGCGGGTTCTGTTCGCCTCCACCTGGGCCCTGGGCTGGGACAGGGCAGGGTTGGGTTTGGCTCTCAAACTGCCCCCTGCCCCAAAGGCAGAAATAAGTAAGACTGGAAATAAGCCCTAGATGGTTTGGCTCAGTGGATAGAGTGGTGGCCTGCGGACTAAAGGGTCTGTGGTTTGGTTGGGTTTGGTTTGGTTTTAAATATATTTTATTGGTTTTTTACAGAGAGGAAGGGAGAGGAATAGAGAGTTAGAAACATCAATGAGAGAGAGACATCGATCAGCTGCCTCTTGCACGCCCCCTACTGCAGAGGTGCCCGCAACCAAGGTACATGCCCTTGACCAGAATCAAACCTGGGACCCTTCAGTCCGCAGACTGATGCTCTATCCACTGAGCCAAACCAGCTAGAAGAAAGGAAGTAGTTACAAATAGAATCTATTAATCAAAACTCTTTAGATTAATAATGGAAACTAAACCTGCTTTCCACAAGAAAGGGAACCATGGGCCCAGCGGTGATGGCTCAGTGGTTTGCATTTTGACCCGGGAACCAAGAGGTCATAACTTCAATTTCTGGTCAGGGCACATGCCCGGGTTGCAGGCATGATCCCCAGGAGGGGGCCCATAAGAGGCTGCCAACTGATGTTTCTCTTTCACAAATGTTTCTGTCTCTCTCTCCCTCTCCCTTCCCCTCTCTCTAAAATCAATAAAAACAGCCCAGCCAGAGTTGCTCAGTGGTTGAGCTTTGACCCATGAACCAAGTGGTCACTAGTTCGATTCCCGGTCAGGGAACATGCCCCGGCTTTTAGCTTGACCCTCAGCTCAAAGGGGTTGTGCAGGAGGCAGCTGATCGATTGATGATTTTCTCTCATCATTGATGTTTCTCTCTCTCTCCTGCTCCCTACTTCTCTCCCTACCCCATAGTTTGTTGGGGAGGCTCATGGTGATTTCATTAGGGAGCTCTCTCTCCATTTCTCAGTTCTGCCTTTCTTTTTTTTTATGTGTTTTCTCTATCTTCTCTTCCTGTGGGCTGGCATCCTCTATAACAGTGGTTCTCAACCTTTTTAATGCCACTACCCTTTAATACAGTTCCTCATGTCGTAGTGACCCCCAACCATATTTCATAATGATAATTTTGCTATTGTTATGAATTATAATGTAAATACCTGTGTTTTCCGATGGTCTTAGGCGGCCCCTGTGAAAGTGTCGTTCAACCCCCAAAGGGGTCGCGACCCACAGGTTGAGAACCGCTGCTCTATAAGGACGGGGAAGCAGTGCATGGGCCAGGTTTATGTCCTTTTAACATAGAAACCACATCCAGGATCCCATTCAACCCCAAGAAGGCCTCTGATTGGCCCAGTGTGAGTCACATGCCTATTCTGGACCAATTGTAACTGGACAGCCAGGGGGTCCAGGCTGCCTGTCACTACTTGAGCCAAGTAAGCAGAGTCAGGGTTGGATTATATGAGCGTTTATTCCAGTACTGCTGGCAGCACGGGAGAGCAGCGGGTCGCCCACAAACACCTGCTCTGCAGCCCCCCATAAGCCAGCTGATTATATTGGGTACAGCCAGGATCACATGGGAGAGGGAGAATTAGAGGCATGGGGAAGTAGGCAGGGTGTAATGGTTACAGGTACAGTGGTACCTCGAAATACGAGTTTAATTCGTTCTGTAACCTTGAGGCGTGGGAAACTATGAGACGCTCGAGTTGCGGTAAACTGGTGGGTCGTGTGCAGCCGGCCGATCCATGCGATGACTCCTATCTCAAATGTTGCTCGTATTTCAAAGCAAAAAATCGCTCGCTCGACGGCTCGTATCTCAAAAATCTCGTTTGTTAGGGCACTCGTATCTCGAGGTACCACTGTATTCTATTTCTGCCCCTAACACAATTACTGGCCAGGGCTATGGGGCCAGCAGGGCAGAACCATATAAAACAGGAGCTGATACAACTGTAGGATGCAGGGCAGACCCCTGCCACCAATGTCCCTTCTGGGTGCGGGGAAAGAGCCAGGTCAAATCCACATTGAGACTTCCCTGGCCGCTTTGGCTCGGCAGAGAGAGTGTCAGCCTGCGGACTGAAGGGTCCTGGGTTGGATTCCGGTCAAGGGCACCTGCCCAAGTTGCGGGCTCAATCCCCAGTAGGGGATGTGCAGGAGGCAGCCAATTGATGATTCTCTTATCATTGATATTTTTCTCTCTCTCTTCCTCTCCCTTCCTCTCTAAAATCAATACAAATGAATGTAAAAAAATTAAAACCACATAAACAAATCAGCATGGGGACTAAAAAGGCAGCGAGTCTAGCCAGGGTGGTGGTGGAGGAGGTGCTGCTTACGGTGTGTCTTGGGATGAGGGTTTGTCACATGTTCAGAGGGGGGGAAGGATGGCCAGAAAGAGGCCAGGGCTGAAACACCCACTCTGGCCTGAGCAAGCCTGAAGGGTCCGAGTGAGTGTGGGAGCGTGTGGCCAGGGAGAAGGAAGGACCCTGTGTTCCAGGCGGAGGAGTCTGGGCCTCAGGCTGCAGGCGGGGGTGAGGCTGAGAGGAAGGCTGGCTAGAGGCGAGTGCAGACGTCCCCTCCAGACATGTCCCAGGGAGTCGCACGGGTCCCCACGCTCAGAGATGTGGAGCTCTGTTGTTACCATCGTTTCATTCTTCATGTCTGAACACGCGTGTGAATTTTCATACCCCTCCCCCGCCCCGGGACCCTGCAAATTATATAGTCAGCCCTGTTGGGGAGGCTCCAGGCGTCCCCTGCTACCTTCCATGGTCACTGCCTGCCCCTGAGGTGTCCGTCTGCTCTGGTGCTGGCGGAAATGGTAGCGACTTCACGGGTGTCCCCTTAGTGGGAGCTCCCGGGGCAAATCTCTGATCCGCCCGTGAGTAACTCTTTTTTTTTTTTTAAATATATTTTATTGACTTTTTACAGAGAGGAAGGGAGAGGGATAGAGAGTTAGAAACATCGATGAGAGAGAGACAACGATCACCCGCCTCCTGCACACCCCCTACTGGGGATGTGCCCGCAACCAAGATACATGCCCTTGACCGGAATCGAACCCAGGACCTTTCGGTCCGCAGGCCGACGCTCTATCCATTGAGCCAAACCGGTTTGGCCCGTGAGTAACTCTCACTCAGGCAGATAATGGGACCAGCGGCCGTGCTCACGGAGTGTGGCCAAGGAGCTGGGGCCACAAGTTGACAGATGGCTTTGTGATCATGTGGTCTTTGCCGCTGCGAGTCCAAAGTCCCACTGATAAGGCTTCTCGAAAGACGGGATGAGGAGAGTCGAGAGCTGTGACCACCCCCAGCCCTCCTAAGGTCCAGGGCGGGTTCCCATTTCCCTGAGCCCCGGTGAGTGAGCAAATACCCGGCCCTGCATGTCCTCGTCGGTGTGGCCCCGGCTGTGGGCGTGCCGGCTGCTGCAGGACATCAGCTTGGAACCAGCAGCTACGTTTCTGGCGGGAAGGCTCAGGCCACGGCGCCTGGAGCTGGTCGGGTGCTGTTTCTCTGTCCACCTTCCTTGCCAGCCCTGTTCAGTGTGGTCCCCGTTGTTATTTCCATTGCTGGGAGGGAACATTATTTTGTGCCCGGGTCATGTGTTTTGTTTTTAATAACTTTTATTGATTTTTTACAGAGAGGAAGGGAGAGGGATAGAGAGTTAGAAACATCGATGAAAGAGAGACATCGATCAGCTGACTCCTTGCCCGCCCCGCACTGGGGATGTGCCCGCAACCAAGGTACATGCCCTTGACTGGAATCGAACCTGGGACCTTCCAGTCCGAAGGCCCACGCTCTATCCACTGAGCCAAACCGGTTGTGGCTGTTTTTAATATATTTTATTGACCCCTTACAGAGAGGAAGGGAGAGGAATAGAGAGTTGGAAACATCGATGAGAGAGAGACATCCATCAGCTGCCTCCCCACACTCCTCACTGGGGATGTGCCCACAACCAAGGCACACGCTCCCAACCGGAATTGAACCCGGGACCCTTGAGTCTGCAGGTCGACGCTCCATTCACTGAGCCACACCGGTTAGGGCACGGGTCATGTTTTTTCATTCATAAAATGTTTTCGTGAACATCGCCTGATTGAGTCAGCTATGATGAGGGGGGAGTTACTGTCTCCATTGAAGATGGGGAAACTGAGGCTGGGGAAAGTGGTTCCAATCCTTGTTCGCCTGGACCAGGTCTCACCAGCTGTCTGCCACCCCCCCGGCTCCTGCCCAGGCCGGGTGACGCGGTCCCAGTGGAGATGTTTCCTCACTTGATTCTAATTTAGAAGAGGTCACGTGTGCCCCTGGGGGACGGTCCGTGTGGCACTGATGCTCTCAGAGTGCCAAGCCAGCGCAGGCGGGAATGACAGCCCCGGCAATGAATAGTCCTTGAGAGCAGTGGTTCTCAACCTGTGGGTTGCAACCCCTTTGGAGGGTCGAACGACCCTTTCACAGGGGTGGCCTAAGACTATTGGAAAACACCTATTTCCCATGGTCTTAGAACCAACACACACTCCTCGGTGTAGCAAAGTGTAGCAATGTAGTTTACTGTTGTCCTATGAAGACTGTTGCCCGTGCTACACCTGATTCAAGACAAAATTTTATTTACTTGTCATTAGAAGTAAATATTTCACAATATCTAATTACATATTGTTTTTGTGATTAATCACTATGCTTTAATTATGTTCCATTTGTAGCAATGAAAATACATCCTGCATATCAGATATTTACATTACAGTTCATAACAGTAGCAAGATTACAGTGATGAAGTAGCAACGGAAATCATTTTATGGTTGGGGGTCACCACCACATGAGGAGCTGTCTTAAAGGGTGGCTGCATGAGGAAGGTTGAGAACCTCTGCCTTGAGAGGCTCCGGGTGCAGTTGCGGAAAGGAGACGCGCGAGGGCGCCCTCTGCTGGCCTTGCTGGGTCCAAATGGCACCCATGTGCCCAAAGCTGCCTCTGTGGGGACCAGCTGATCAGGATGCCAGCCATGCCCTCACCCGAGGCCGCGGGCATTCCTCGTCCCCATTACTGCTCCCATCCTGTGCTCTGGTGCAGCTCAGACGAGGGAGGGGCTTACGAGAGGGGTGGACTGAGCAGGCTCGGCTCCAAACCCCCGTCTTCCCGGTGTGACCTCCTCCGGCGATGTGGAACATTGGATTTTAAAGTGGGTGCCATTGGTGAAGCTGTGCGAAGCCCTCTGACCCCGAGTCTGGGACCTCCCTGGGCCTCAGTTTCCCCACTGTGAGGGGAAGGCCGGGCCTGGGTATAGTTTGAATTCAGCAGCTGCTGATTGTGAGCCCTCGGGGCGCCAGGTCTGGTCCGGGTGGGATCCGGCAGGAAGTAGGGTTACTTACCCCGCAGAGGTTGCGTCCTAAAGGGCTGCTGGGTAGTGGCTAGGCCTCTTCCAGCTCTTTTTTTTTTTTAATATATTTTATTGATTTTTTTATCGAGAGCAAAGAAGAGAGATAGAGAGTTAGAAACATTGATGAGAGAGAAATATCGATCAGCTGCCTCCTGCACGCCCCTTACTGGGAATGTGCCCGCAACCAAGGTAGTACATGCCCTTGACGGGAATCGAACCTGGGACCTTTCAGTCCGCAGGCTGATGCTCCATCCACTGAGCCAAACCGGTCTTGGCCTCTTCTAGCTCCTCCCGTAACCCCTGAAGATGGGGAAACTGAGGCTGAAAACGTGGGGGGAGGACGCCTCCCAGTGTCCTCGGCTGCCCCCTCCACTGACGCTGCTCTCGTCACTCGCAGCCCTCCTTGGGGGGACGCCCGCACCTTGTCTTCCCGGGTGCAGACCTGGCCCAGCTGCTGGGGGGACAGGCATGAGGAGCCGCCTTCCTCCCCCTCAGGGGGGCTGTTTGCTCAGCTCAGCTCATCGGCGGATGCGGGGTGAGCCCCTCCCTGGGTGGAGGTGGGGGGCTCCGTGCTGCCTGGGGCCTGGGCCCACCCGCCCGCCTCCTGTCCCCACAGGACTGCAGGATCCTGCTGTCGGTGGAGCCCACGGACCAAGGCTGCTACCCGCTGAACAACCGGCTCTTCTGCAAGCCCTGCCACGTGAAGCGGAGCGCGGCGGGGTGCTGCTGAGGGCACCCCCCACCCGCCCGCCCGCCGGGGTCCCTGCCCGACTCCGTTTCCCTGCCTGGCCTGCTCGCGCACAGTGTCCTCCCGAGCCCCCACCGGGACCGGCCCCTCACGTCTGCGGTGCCGGGCTGAGCGCCGGGCCCAGCCTCCTCCCAGCTCAGCGGCGGGGGCTGCTCACGGGGGCCTCAGACGGTCACCTCTTCTTTCCATCCTCGGCGCGGGCGTCTCTCCGCCGTGGGCATCGCCCCTGGGTGCCCGTGTCCGAGGCTCGGGTCGCTCTTGAGCCCCCCATTTCCGGGGGTGAGTTGGGGCGAGTTTCGGAGGCACCGGGTCCCTAGCAATGACACTTTAACTGCCCCTGAAGGGTGTGGACTTGGAGGACTGAGCCCTGTGAGTGAAACTCCAAGGTTCCTGAAAAGGCGCTTTTTTAAAAAGTTTAAATGATGGGAAACAGACTTTGGATTTTTTTGGGGGAGGAGAGGATTGTATCTATATAGGAAATGTCTCCCATTTGTTCGTAAATATACGAGAAGGGGACCCGGTGGTGTGTGGCCGGGGACTTCTCACCCGGGGGACACGGGGGCCCGGCCCAGCTGTGAACTGAGGACGGGGCAGGAGGAAGGAGTGACGGGTACTGACACCCAAGGACGCCGGCCACGCTCCCCCCCCACTGACCGGGTGCCCCTTGTTTGCTGGGGAACGGGGTGCAGGTGCGCTGGGTGTTCCTCCTGCAGCCTTTCTTTTAAAAAAATTTTTTTTTTTGATTTTTTATAGCGAGGAAGGAAGAGAGAGAGTCAGAAACATCGATGAGAGAGAAACATCAGCCGCCTCCTGCCCACCTCCCACTGGGGATGTGGCCACAACCAAGGAATGTGCCCCAGACCGGAATCGAACCTGGGACCCTTCAGTCCGCAGGCCGACGCTCTAACCACTGAGCCACACAGGTTTTCGGCTCTCCTGCAGCCTTGACTGGGGCTGTGTGCCTCCCCCCCCCACACACACACACACACTCCCACACACATTCCTCAGGACAGTGCCGGGGCGGGGGTGCCCCTTCACCCCCTTGGTGATCTCCCCAAGTCCCACTTGGACCCTCCCGCCCAGGCTGCCCCGTGACCCCTGCCCCTTCAAGGCCACACCTAGAGGACCCCGCGTCCCTCTGAAGGACAGTCACATCGGTCGCTCGGCAGTGGCTGAGGCATTGGTAGGACAGGAACGGGCGCAGATGTGCTTTGCTCCCCGCGTCTTGATGCACTGCAGAGCCCCTTGGGGGGGCTAAAGAGGGGGGCATAGCTTCTTACCTGAAGCTTGGAGGAAGGGGTCCCAAACGCCAGGGCTCCCCACACAACGGTCATGGTCAAAGGCCTCGCGTCCTCCCGTGTCCTTCACATTCTCTCTAAATCAACATACTTTTTTTTTTTTACTCCCAACTTTAGTCTCGTGCTAAACAGTATATCCACGCGGTCACCTGTTGATGTGCTAGTTGTATTTTTTCCTATTATACAAGGAAATAAATGCGTAACTCTTACAAGTCCGTCTGTGCTCCGTCTAAGATCTCGCCTCGCCAGGCACGAACCTTTGGGAGTCGCCCTGGGACAGTGCTCCTGGGGCGTCTGCTCGCAGTGGCACGAGAGTAAGTGCATCCTTCCCTGCAAAGGGGGGCTCGGCTCAGCAGATCGGGAGACTCATGTCCAGCAGTGGAGACTTCGCACTGGGCAACTCACAGCGTGTTGCTCCTGGACACGGGCTGCCCAGATGGGGGTTGGCTGGCTGCCGGGTGTCCAGGGTGGAGCCTTAGGTTGTGGGGGGCCATCCAGGGCCACCCAGTCTTTTATTTATTTATTCATTTATTTTTAATATTTTATTGATTTGTTACAGAGAGGAAGGGAGAGGGATAGAGAGTTAGAAACATCGATCAGCTGCTTCCTGCACACCTCCTACTGGGGATGTGCTCCCAACCAAGATACATGCCTTTGACCGGAATCGAACCCGGGACCCTTCAGTCTGCAGGCTGACACTATCCACTGAGCCATACTGGTTTCGCCCCACTAAGTCTTTTTTTTTTTTTAATATATTTTTTATTGATTTTTTACAGAGAGGAAGGGAGAGAGATAGAGAGTGAGAAACATCGATGAGAGAGACATCGATCAGCTGCCTCCTGCACGCTCCCTCCTGGGGATGTGCCCGCAACCAAGGTACATGCCCTTGACTGGCATCGAACCCGCAGGCCGATGCTCTATCCACTGAGCCAAACCGGTTTCGGCCCATCAGTCTTAGAATCCATAGCCACTCTCAGGATGCGTTCGCTGCACACAAACAGGGCCCCACTCGTACACCAGGGTTTGCTTGGTGGGTGCAGCTCCCGATAGAAGGGTGTGTGGCAGGAAAGAGCACTGGACTTGGGGAGCAGGCAAGTCTGATCTCAGACCTGGTGCTGCCACTTAGTAATGTGGCCTCGTTCTGGGTCCTCTGAGCCTTGATTTGCTCATCTGTAAGATGGGAACAACTTTAGTAATAGTATCTGTCACATAGGTGGCTGTGATGGGCAGAACGCTGGGCTGGTGGGTTGCTGACTAGTTAAGCGAGTCGCCTGCTCCCTCGGGTGGGCACTGGCCAGCAGTACGTGGTCATCACTCCTGCATCAGCCTTCCTCAATGGCCCGGTGGAGACCCATCCATCAGGGACGTGCCCCAGGCAACAAAGCGGGGTTCGCCGTGCTTGCCGCTGCACACAGCCCGGGTAGGAGGGACTCACAGGACTTGGGCAGGTGCTGAGGAATTTGGAGAGAGTTAAGGAAGTGGGGGTTCGCTCCCAGTGTGGGCTCTCCGGAAGCAGGGATCATGCTGTGATTGAGAAGCTTTATATATATACAGCTGTGCTCGGTGGGGAAGCAGCAGTGCTTGAGGATGGGGTGCTGGTCCCTTTTGCCGTTGGCCCAGAGGCAGGACAGTGAGCTGGAAGGTGGGAGCTCACCAAGGCCCAACTCGGGGGGCCAGGCCAGCTCCCTGCTGTCAGCAGCCCCTGGCGTGGTTTTTCCTGCCGTAAAGCTGTACCCCTGTGCTGTGGTTCCCCGTGGCCCAGCCTGTGTCTGGTGGTTGTTGTTTTGGAGGGATGCTGTCTGGATGGAATTCTGGGGGTGCTTTTGTCTTCCAGGCTGCACATTTATACACCACTTCATAAAGGGGACACTCCTAGGGGGTGTTCTGCAGCGAGAAATAAGCCAATCACAAAAAGAAGTACTGAATGAGCGAGCCCTAACCGGTTTGGCTCAGTGGATAGAGCATCGGCCTGCGGACTGAAGGGTTCCAGGTTTGATTTCAGTCAAGGGCATGTATCTTGGTTGCAGGCACATCCGCAACCCGGGGTGTGCAGGAGGCAGCTGATGGATGTTTCTAACTCTATCCCTCTCCCTCTCTGTAAAAGTCTATAAAATACATATTTTTAAAAGAATGGTCCCACTTAGATAAGGCATTAGGGGTAGTCGAATTCACAGAGACAGAAAGTAGAAGGTACTGTGCAGAGCACTTGGGGAAGGTGGATGGGAGTTGTTTAAGGGGTGCAGAGTTTCAGCTGGCAAGATGAACCGTTTGGAGGTGAATGGGGAGCTGGTTGCACAACAGTGTGGATCTAATGCCACTTAAAATTGGTCACGATGCTACATTTTGTTATGCATATTTTGCGACAATTAAATATGTATGTTTAATGTTCAGGGACAGAGAGGGGCCGATAAAGTGATGTAGGGGTCCTGAGAGGGGAGACAGGTAGGTACCCCCCTGATCGGGATCCTGGGAAGGCTGACCTGCGCTACCGGGCACATCCACGAGAGGGCAGCATGGGCTAGCGAACCGGGCATGCTTCTCCAGATGCAAGACTGTGCGTGATTGCAATGAGGATGAGAGAAGAAAACAAACTGGAAAACGGTGGCCTTGCTGCAACCAGAATATTCTGGAAGGAGACCTGGGTTGGTCTGTCACCCCTCCCCGGGGCCCCCTTACCTGAGGCCACCCCCAGGTGTTCGAAGCTGTAGTTCATGCCAGCATGTGCCAGCCCATTGATGGCAGCTGAATGCTGGTCCCCTCCACACACACTGCGAGGAACACAGGTGGTGGAAATGAGGACTTGATGAGGGGAGGGACCCCCAGGAGACAGGAGAAGGCTGGGCTGATCTGAAAATACCCCAGTGACCACATGGCCAAAGAAATGCGTGGTCTGATCAATTTAAAACACACTTCTCGTAAGGCGAACAGCTAGCTGCTCATTAAAAATACCCACAATCTATGGCGGAGGTGCTATTACTGTCCCAGTTCAGAGACAGGGACAGTGCCCATCAGAGCAGTGGTGTAACTGCCCAGTGGAAACTACAGGCCTCTGCCACCAACTCGGGGCACACACACATACATTCTGGAATGTTCCAGATGCCACCGTCCAGCTGAGAAAACATCATAACTGCCTCCTCGCGCCCTTCCTCTTCCATGCTGATGCTTTTAGGCTACAGGCCTCCCGCTTGCCCGGGAGATGAACTTCCCAGTTCCTTCGGAAAGGCCTTTGCATCCAGGGCGTGAGTCATCCTAATCTGGTGACGGGTCATCGGGTCAGAGACCATGGAGGACACCCTCTTCGTGACCTCCCTGCCGCCGAGGCAGCGTGTGCATCGGTGGAAAACGACTTGTTGTCCACGGCACACCTTCCTGGGTGCGGGGCCCCAGCCTGGCGCTGTCTCTGTCTCTGTCTCTGTCTCTGAGCTACGTCACAATGTAAACAGCAGGCCAAGGTCAGCTCTGTCCCGCTCGGTACACAGTCCTCCTCAGCCCCTTGTGGAGAAATGGCTTTCGTCCCATCGGCACGTTCATTTCGGTTTCCCGACCTGTACACGTGTGCGTTCTTCTGTCGCCCTTCGGAGCTGGTCTTTTTTTTTTTTTTTTTAAATATATATTTTATTGATTTTTTACAGAGAGGAAGGGAGAGAGATAGAAAGTCAGAAACATCGATGAGAGAGAGACATCCATCAGCCGCCTCCTGCACGCCCTACACTGGAGATGTGCCCGCAAGCAAGGTATATGCCCCCGACGGGAATCGAACCCGGGACCCCTCAGTCCGCAGGCCAACGCTCTATCCACTGAGCCAAACCGGTCTCGGCATGGAGCTGGTCATTTATAACGTGTCCACCTGGCTCCCCGGGGGCAGGGGTGGGGACCCTTTTCCTGATAGAGACCATTTGGATCCTTATAATATCGTTCTTTTATTTATTTTTATTTTTTATTTTTTTAATATATTTTATTGATCTTTTAGAGAGAGGAAGGGAGAGAGATAGAGAGCCAGAAACATCAATGAGAGAAACATCCATCAGCTGCCTCCTGCACGCCCCTACCGTGGCTGTGCCCAGTAGCCCAGGTCAGCCTGCAACATTTCCCTGGGTTTGCAGGCTGTGTGGTCAGCCTTCCTAGATACATGCCCTTGACTGGAATCGAACCCGGGACCCTTCAGTCTTCAGGCCGACGCTCTATCCCCTGAGCCAAACTGGTTTCGGCATAGCATCGTTCTTTTAACACAATTCACTTAATGTTCACGTTTGCTGCTATGAAAAACGCTCCTGGCTTTATTGAATTTCGAGTCCCGCCTGCGGTTGCCTTGATAGAACTAAACGATTTCAAGGATCTTATACGGCCCCCGGGCCGGAGGTTCCCCACCCCTGTCTTAGGAGCAAAAGGAAATGTGCAATTGGTGTTGATTTTATATCTGTGTGGGAGTCGTGGCTTTACCTCTTCTGTGAAAAAACAGAAAGCTTCCTTCCCCGGTTGTGTGTAGAGGGTGCCTTTAGGCCGGAAGAGGCGCCTGAATGCAAAGGCCTTTCCGAAGAAACTGGGAAGTTCACCTCCCGGGCAAGCAGGAAGCCTACAGCCTAAAAGCATCAGCCTGGAAGAGGAAGGGTGCGAGGCAGTTATGTTTTCTCAGCTGGACGGTGGCATTGGAACATTCCAGAATGTATGTGTGTGCGCCCCGAATTGGTGGCAGAGGCCTGTAGTTTCCACTGGGCAGTTACACCACTGCTCTGATGGGCAGGAGCAGCAGGCAGCCCGGTGGGCGTGGCTCGGTGGTGGAGCGTGGACCTGTGACCCAGAGGTCAGGGTTCCATTCCCAGGTTGTGGACTGGATCCCAGGCTTGGGGCGAGCGGGAGGCAGCCAATCAATGATTCTCTTTCATCATTGATGCTTCTACCTCTCCCTCTCCCTTCCTCTCTGAAATCAATAGAAATATATTAAAAAAGAAAAGAGAAGAAGCAGGCGGGTAGCAGCACCTCCCTCTCCCCGGCCCCTGCCCCCCCGAAAACTGTCTCTGAATGAGGGGAGGGCGGCTGTGCTCAGGTGGATGGGCCAAGGTCTTAGCACATCCCAGCCGCTCTCTCTGACGGAGCCTCTCACCAGCTACCTGACCTTCAGATAACCCTGTGGGCCTGAGGACAGTAGAAACGGACTTTTATTTCCTGAGTTCCTGTGTGGGGTGCGGCTGGAGGTGGGGTGATTGATTCTTCCTGACAGGGAGCAGGTTTCGGCAGGGTGAGGCAGCCTGCCCGGTCAGGTAACCATGCTGCCTGCCGGGGGCGGCCCGGTGAGCTGCCTGCCCCTCGGGGGGCCACGGGGGCCACACTCACAGCTTCCGGGGGCAGGGGCGGGGGGGCTGGTCCCGGGCTTCTCCGTGCCTGTCCCCTGGAATCCTCCCCACACCTCTGTGCGGGAGGCTCTGACCATCCCATCTTGCAGGTGAGGAAGCTGAGGCTCCGGGACTTGCCCACAGCCAATGGCCACGGTGGGTCTGCCCCCGGGGTTCCTAACACTCAGTCTGTCATGCCCGTCCTGCGCCCCAGCGAAGGTGCCGGGCCGGGATGGGTGGGGGCGCTTATTCAAACATAACCCGCAGCGATCCGGGCTCCTTGGTCACGGTGATGCCGACAGCAGTGACCACAGCGATGACCTTTTCGGGGCAGGGAGGTGCCCAGAGTCAGGATCGCATGGAGTCCTTGTGGAAATTACTTCCCAGCCACCCTTGATGCGGGGAGACGGGGGCTCCAGATCACACCCCTCGTGCCTCTGGCCGGAGCCTCTGGCAGGGCACTCCCCTCCCCGCTCCTCCCTTCCTCTGAGATAATCACCATCATCAGCACACGGGAAGAGATGAAATGGCATCTGACTGACTGCAGCTGTGGGTTTCCCGAGTCCGTACATCCTTACGTCAGCTGGAAGGGGGGCTGCGGAAGGTGTTGGGAAACCCGGTGTGATCTTTTGCAATGTTTCTATAAATCTGAACCATTCCAAAACTCAACGTTTATTTTAACAAAACGTAACGGGATAGCCGGAACCAGTTTGGCTCAGTGGATAGAACAGTGGTTCTCAACCTTCCTGATGCCGCGACCCTTTAAGACAGCTCCTCATGTGGTGGTGACCCCCAACCATAAAATTACCTCCGTTGCTACTTCATCACTGTCATTTTGCTACTATTATGAACTATAATGTAAATATCTGATATGCAGGATGTATTTTCATTGTTACAAATTGAACATAATGAAAGCATAGGGATTAATCACAAAAATAATATGTAATTATATATTGTGAAATATTTATTTCTAATTACAAATAAATGAAATTTTGTCTTGAATAGTGGTGTAGCATGGGTAACAGTCTTCCTATGACAACAGTAAACTACATGGCTACATTTTGCTACACCAAGGAGCAGTGTGTTGGTTCCTAAGACCATGGGAAATAGGTGTTTTCTGATGGTCTTAGGCGACCCCTGTGAAAGGGTCGTTCGAACCCCAAAGGGGTCGAGACCTACAGGTTGAGAACCGCTGGGATAGAGCGTCGGCCTGTGGACTGAAAGGTCCCAGGTTCGATTCCGGTCAGGGGCATGTTCCTTGGTTGTGGGCACATCTCCAGTGTGGGGGCATGCAGGAGGCAGCTGATCGATCTCTCTCTCTCTCTCTCATATCGATGTTTCTGACTTCCTCTCCCTCTCCCTTCCTCTCTGTAGAAAATCAATAAAATATATATATATTTTAAAAAGTAACAGGATAAAGGCAGGAGCCTGCGATCTCCAGGAGACGCTGCCTCTCGCTGATGCGAAGTCCCAGGCCTAGAGGAGCCACCGGAGACTTATCTGCAAGCTGGGACGTGGGGGGGAAATGTCTGCAAACGGGGCAAGGGGTCCACGGAGAGAGGAGAGGGCAGAGAAGGGGAGAGGCGGGACCCGCCAGTGTCTGCCGCTTCCTGCCTGTGCCCGGGAACCGGAGCCAGCCCCTGGCGGCCCCGCTGGCCAAGGTCAGCTGCCAGCGTGCCCCCAAGCTTCGGGGCTAGTGTCCCCTCACCCCCGTGGCCTCCTGCGCGTGGGAATGCTGGGGTGGCAAAGGCCTGGGGCTACCCTCCACCCCGCCACCCACAGACCCAGGCCCAGTAGGAGGAGGGCGGTGAGAGGGCGCAGAGAACCGGGAGGACGCGAAGCCAGGGTGGCCGGCCACTGTCCCCCCCCCCCCCCCGGTAAACAGCGAGAGGCCTCCTGGGGAAACAGAACCCGGCCCGGGAGCTGGCGCTGGCCCTTTAAGCAGCGGGATCTTGGATGCATCCAGCCCAGGGTCCAGTGGGGTTAGCAAAGCTGTTTGGGGCCTGTGACTCATGGGCCAGGCAGCCTGGGGTGTGGCACTGCCCAGCCCCGCTGGAAGGCACTCCTCAGAAATCCACACCCCTCCCGCCGGCACCCCTCCTTCCACTGGTACCCCCTTCTGCGGAAGGCAGAGCTCAGGGGTGGCCTCACACCAGGCCCACGTGAGGGAAGCAAACCCCGGCTCCCTCCACTTGCCTGTGAGCCGCCACTCTGTCATTCATTCATTATTTATGTATTTACTTACTTTTTAAAATATATTTTATTGATTTTTTTTTACAGAGAGGAAGGGAGAGAGATAGAAAGTCAGAAACATCGATGAGAGAGAGACATCGATCAGCCGCCTCCTGCACACCTCACACTGGAGATGTGCCCGCAAGCAAGGTACATGCCACCGACCGGAATTGAACCTGGGACCTTCCAGTCCGCAGGCTGACGCTCTATCCACTGAGCCACCCCGGTCTCGGCCATTCATTATTTACTGACCCCTCTGTGTGCCCGTCACAGCCCAGGCACAGCGCTCTGCTGAATGAGGAGGAGGAACCAACCGGCCTCTAACGGGGGGCGCCCCGGCGGGCAGGTGGGGAGAGGAAGGCCGTGGGGAGAGTGACCTCCAAGCCGGGCCCCCAGGAGGACAGCGCCCGGCCGGCTGAGGCTCCGCGTGGAGAGCAGGCCAGGCTGTGGGCTGGGTGCTTGGACCCGGAGCCAGCACAGCTGCCTGCTGCTGGGGTGCGGGAATCCTCTGAAATGAGGTGCAGGTGTGGAGGCAGCCAGCCACCCAGGGCCTGTTAGGCTGTAGGACGGGTTCCCAGAAGGCAATGCGAGGTGAGGAACCCCCAGCCCTGGGAGGATTCCAGAGCCGAGGAGCGGGGAGGACGGGGATTGGGGCTGCAGGTTCGTGGAGAAGTGGAGCCCGGAGCCCCGAGAGGGTGTGAGGCTGCCAGGC